>CM053783.1:710391400-710586400 GCA_028749045.1 Cupressus sempervirens
AATTTTATTAGTTTACTTCATTATCACATTCTAAATAATACTACCATTTTTATGTCATTGAAGAAGAACAATTATACTTTTGATATCCTTTTCCTTTATAAAAGGGTGACACAAGTTTGTACTTTTACCCTAATATTATTGGTTGCTACATTTTTCTGTTCATCCATTTGTTTTAATATATTCAATGCACATCGCTTGAACTAATTTATTTGTGTAACAATTTTGTTTTCTGTTAAAAGATTGGAATGTGCAAGGCTCTGAATTAAAAGATCAACTCATAAATACTATGTAAGAGTTCTTTAGTCAAAATATTTTGAACAAAACCCAAACTCTAAAAAAATATTGCAAAGATCTAAAGACTCTGAGAGACTAGGATAGAAGGGCTCCAAAGATCACCCGAAAGTATGAGCATCGTCCTAATTATTTACAGTGTAATTGTAGTTCACTTATTCATAACTTATTTTTGAAGAATGATATCATGACGATTTTGTAGGAAATGATATTTTTATGAAGATTTTTATAATTTAAAATTGAAGATATTTGGGCCCACATTATGTAAAAAGAATGTAGCTTGATATAATTGGTTGCTACATTTTTTTGTTCATTGATTTGTTGTAATATATTCAACATACATGGCTTGAACTAATTTTTTTATCTAAAAATTTTGTTTTTTGTTAAAAGGTGGAATGAGCAAGGCTCTGAATTAAAAGCTCAAGTCATAAAGACTATGGAGGAGTTCTTTGGTGAAAATATTTTGAACAAAACCCAAAATTTAAAGAAAGATTGCAAAGATCTAAAGACTATGAGAGACCAATATAGAAGGGCTATAAAGCTCAACCCAAAGTATGAGCATCCTCCAATGGTGCCATAGCTAGAGTGGAATGAAATCATTGAAGATGAAAAAGAGATGAGACTAAAGCATAAAGGAACTAACCCACCACCCAAAACACAGAGGTAAATAGAACTGCATTTGGAAGTGTGTAAACATGACTATCCAATTTTTGGCATGTGTTTTTCTTGTGGGATGGGTAGTCTACTAGGAGGCTAATGCATTTTCTACTTTTAACATTGATTGCAATTTGCTTATAGATTTCCTTGTAAGCTTTGGATAGATCTAAGTAATGTAATGATTAAATTTCTTAGAATAATTCACATATCAAAATCCTTAAGTTCCCCCTTTCTATGGCACCATCCCAAAATCTTGAGGAGATTATGGTGTGTAAATTCACCATTTATAATCATTTTTGAGTCATACACTTCTTGCACTTGATTGGAATCTAGGTTCATACTTTTCATAGCCACAACTTAGTTTCCACTTGGAAGGAATGAATTTGGAATAAACCATAGTGAGTTATGTTACTAAGATCTACCATCCTAATCCAACCTCACAAATATGAAACCAATATAGCTTTAAGGGTTTCAACTCTAAGGAATCATGAAGACCCTCTCCTCTTAACATCATCAACTCTTTCACAACACAAGCCACCACTTACACAAACTTAGCATTAACTCCTCAACCTTATCTAAGCACCAATCCAAAGCAACTTAACTGTTAGGAACCTGTGTGTTCCTTCTGTTTATTTTGTTAGAGTAGTGTTGTTGGACGCATATGCTTTGTAAGTCGTCCCGTGAGTATATTTTATTATCCCACATGCATAGGTAGTATTACTTTTCTAGATCGTACTCAGTATATAAGAATAGGTTGAGGCCCTTGATGGGCACGGATGAATTTATTGTATTGAGCTTGCTCAAAGGAGGTTACCCCCTCGAAGTGGCCTGCGATCAGTAGATTCATTCTGAGTTCTGCTATCACTTTGTATTCTGTTATTTCGAGCATTCTCACGATATTGCTATAAGGAGGTTCTTCTCATTAACAATCTCTATTTGAGCAGAAAAAATGTTACAATTTGAGCATCAATTTAGTTACATTACAAATTATTTAAGAATTAGATTATGTCTCATTTCACATTAAAAATAATTCTTACAAAATATGTCCAAATAAAATGATATGAGATTTTGATATTAATACAATACTGACCAGATCATTTAAATATACTCAATACTGCTAATAAATCAGTTAATTAAACCCTCAATATAACCGCTACAATATTATATTCAATTTGAATTATAAAACCAATCTCTTCTTCTATATGTGTGTTATCATGTAGATTTTATCTATAAGTATGCCTTTTAAAATTTTTATTATACTAGTAAACTGTGAAAAAAATCTAGATTATTAGCAAATTAAATACATGTTCTATTTATTAATACAAGGCTCAAATAACATCAAATCATAATGTTGATCACCAAAATTTTATACCTAAACTTTCTTTTTTATCACACATACATGTAGATCAATTCCTAATGACTAAGATGTTCAAAACCTTTCACTCCATTCAACAACAATATGAAGTCTTCTGCACTTAGACAATAGGAAAGCAACACAAATTTAATGTACTTCCAAACTATGTATGTCCATCAAGTAGTTGTATGGTTACTTTTCTTTCTCATGTTATGCAATATCAATAAACTTACAATTACTTTCTTATAGGTAAATGTATATGGTATCTATTATACATATCTTTCAAATTAAATTTTATCCATTTGAATCTGATTAAATCTAATATATTACTAACATATTTCAAAGTTTACATACACAAGTTGCAAGACACCTCAAAGTTAACTCAAGGTAGGAAAGAGAAGGTTGGTTAACACCATCTTCGCTCTAGTGGATATATGAAAATTTAATTAGACCTTGTAAGTAGCAGTAAATGATACTTCATATCATTTTTTTTAACATAAAATTAAAAACAAGTAATACATTCAATATTGATGATATTATGCAAAAAATGTAGGGCATTTAATTTAATGTAGTATCCAAAAGAGAGGAAAAATAAATTGACTTCAAGAAAGGATATTAAGTAGTTGTTGCTAGCCAGCACATAGATTCTAGTGGCCTAATAGATGTAGAAGATAATTGTACATCAGTTCACACATGGGTGAATAGGTCTTATGAAAAATAATAATAATTGAGAACTTCATGAGAAATAATCTATTTGATGTTAATTTTAAAAATGATAACAATGCACACATGACATTTCGTTGCATCCTACTACTCCTGGTACAAATTTTACTCATGATGATGAATGCATGGATCCTACACATGATAGAGACCTTTATGTGTATCATAATGATAGAGGTACATATTCATTTTTTATGTGATAATTTTGGAGTATATAGAGCATGATGTCAGTGTTGAGCATGTTGAGGTTGGGGCTAAACAAAATGTGAGAGTAGATGTTGTGGCACTATCAAGTAAAGAAATGTCTCTTTTATGTTCTTTAGATAAATGAAATACTTATAACATCAAAAAAAAGTTTAGAATTAAACCCATTTATTTATTATTGTAGGGGTTCATTAGTCTTGTCCTTAAAAAAGTAGAGGAAGCCTCATGTCATAAGATTAGAGCCACAAGAGCCATAGGAGAATGCAAAAGATAACCATGATATTCTTATTAGCCTTTATCTTCAACAAAAGAAAAAGAAAAAAGAAATGAATGCTAAAAATCTTGTTTGATGATGAATGTGTTGATGATTTTTTATGAATGTTTCTTATTAATGAATTTAATGTCGTGTTATTGAATATTATTGTTTGATTATAATGATTGATGTGTTCAAGAATGATTGATTATTGTGTATAGGCATTGATGAATTATATGTCATATTAATGGATGTTATGTGAATGTAATGATTGACATGTTCACAAATTATTGATGAATTTGTATATGTATTAACTAATTGTATGTCATGTTAATGAATGTTATATTATTATAATGATTCAATGATATACTTCTAAAATGAATGAATGGAATATTTACTTAGTTGTTAATGGGGAAATTAGCATAATTATAAGAGGGGAGAGGCCACATGAGCTTATGCCTTCATGTGGTTGGCCTTGTTAAATAGAGAATATGAAAGGATTCTTGAAACCAAGTGAAGCTCAAACTAAACCTATTGAGGTTGGAGCAAACAAGAGTTTTTCTTGGAGGAAAGTGGCATCCTACAGTTGACCAGGCTAAAAGTGAACTAGATGTTTTTTTCTTTGTGTTAACTTTTATCTTCACTGACTTTTCTATAAATCACCACATTGTGAACTAAATCTCTTCTTTTCTTTGGAGGCCAATGCTTCAAGAAACTTCCAAATAATTAGAGAATGAGATGACAAGGAGATTTTGGCCTTTCTGATGGTTTTTCTTAAAAAGTACATTCAATTTGTTTGAAAGCTTAAGTATACTAAGTTTTGATAGTTTTTGTTCAATAATAATGAAGTCAGTAAGCATTTTAAGTGATAGTAGTCTAATAAAATGTCCAATACATTGTTTCATTAGCTCAAGGTGCTCTATTCTATTAAAAATAAAGTAGTTTTTATGTTTTTATATATTTAATTGCCATTGTTGTTTTGACAAGTGGATTTGACAAGAGGATATTACTGTCATTCTTGGCTACATGGAACACTAACATTTCTAACTACAATTCCACTTTTAAAAAACTTGCAAATAATTGTACATGTTTCAAGAATTTTAGGATAGTAGATTCTCCTATATCCAAAAGGTATTTCCTTATAATAACTTTTATTCTTTTCATATCTCTCCCTTTTTAGAAATTATCATATCTTGATATAAATTTGGTAGATTTTCCATCATATGGCTTTCATTGTACCAGTTCTTTATATTTTCTAAATTAGATGCATATTCATGTGGCCATTCAACATCTCTATATTGAATGACTTCCAATCAATTACATCAATAAATACATTTGGATCAGCTTCTGGTATGTCAGAAAGACTGCCATTAATCTTTTGAAAATACCTCCTCTTGGCTTTATGAAAAACCTCTTCTACTGCTGAATCATTCCACTTTTCTATTTGTGGGAAGAAAATTGTGTATTTCTTTCCTTTTCAAAATTCTTTCTATGGAATTAAGATAATAAAAATAAAATAAAATAACATAACTGTATACATTTTATCTACAGATTGTATGCTTTCAAAATATGTTCATACAATGTATGTGCATGACCTTTTGTGTTGTTATTCAAGAGATTATCTTTTAAATTAATGAAATGTTTCATTCCTTTCGATCAAGTTTTCAATCAATATGTTGCATGTTGGCCACTTTCTAATGATTATATTGAGTGTGATAGGAAACACCCATAATACACTAGTATCATTTTTATTAAGAGGAGTTTGTGTATGGTGATAGATATGATTTTCTTTATATTTTGTTACAACAACTATAATATAGAATACTTGTCTGCTTAAAGGTATCCTATAGTAAATTATATATAGTTGATTTCTAAAGAAACTATCCCAATACTAATTGATTCTCGTAGTTCTTACTATGACAATGTGATGGTCTGTGTGGATGGCCAAGTTTTCAAGTTTGTTGACAAATACAGAGGTGCATATAGTGATTGATTGTAATCTGACATTTGCTGATTTTACTGCTCTTATTCTAGATATTATGTAAGTATATCCTTCCATAAACCTTCTAAATTAACTAATAGAGAAAAAATTGGAATACGTTAAATATATATTCATTAAACTTATTGAGGATGAATGACTTTGGGGAGCAGCATGGTTGTAGAGAGCCACTGAAAATGAATCTTATCTAAATTACATTCAAGTGAATGGCCATATGTTGGGTGATGAGGAAAATGTGAATGTATTCAGCTGGGATGATAAACATGCAAGAAATCAAGTCCTTCTAGAAATGGTAATGAAGATAAAAAAATCTCCCATATTTTTCCAAGCCTACTCTTTTGAATGGTTCATTGTTGAATGGGTATCATCTATTCTAAAATAGGACCTTGATAAAGCAATCAAAGAAATTGATGACAAAACTATTGATGGTTCTAATAAAGGTCCTAAGTTGAAGATACTGGTTATTTTCAAACTTCCCATTCAAATAATTTTATTCTTGTGCACCCTTCCATTCAATATCACTTTTATTGTTGTACATGATAGTTTTGTTTCTATATTAAAGCTCCTATGTTTGTAGTGTTGACTTGATACCAGAATATAGATTATAAAGTCCATTAGAATTTTCATTATCTTCATTGAGTATTATCTCAAGTATGAAATCCTAGGCTTGAAGACTCAGACAAGTCTTGATGTTATTTGCTTTCATGAAAAAGAAACACATTATGATTGATCATGAGTATTGCAACAAAATTGTATGCTTGAATTGATTTCTCTATGACTGTATATCTATTCTAAATTGATTTTGATATGCTTGATTAGATTTTCTTATAGGAAATAATAGTGATAAGACTTTGAAATGATATGGGGAGTTATATATATATATATATATATATATATATATATATATATATATATATATACATATATATATATATACACATATATACATATACATATATACATATATATAAATATATACATATATATAAATATATACATATACATATATACATATACATATATATCTACATATACATATATATACACATATATATATATACATATATGTATATATATATACATATATATATATATATACATACATATGTATATATATATACATATATATATATGTACATACATATGTGTATATATACACACATGTATGTACATACATATGTGTATATATATACACATATGTATGTACATACATATGTGTATATATACACACATGTATGTACATACATATGTATATATGTATACATACACACATGTATATATATACACACATGTATGTACATATATATATATATATGTATATATATACACATATGTATGTACATACATGTGTGTATATATATGTATACATACACACATGTATATATATACACACATGTATGTACATATATATATGTATATATATATATACATATGTATGTACATACATGTGTGTATATATACACATATGTATGTACATACATGTGTGTATATATATATATATACACACATGTATGTACATATATATATGTATATATATATATACATATGTATGTACATACATGTGTGTATATACATATGTATGTACATACATGTGTGTATATATACACATATGTATGTACATACATGTGTGTATATATATATATATACACACATGTATGTACATACATATGTATATACACACATGTATGTACATACATTTGTGTATATATATACATATGTATGTATATATATATATGTATAGGTATCTATATACCTATATATATATATATACATACATATGTATATATATATGTATGTACATACATATGTGTATATATATACATATGTATGTACATACATATGTGTATATATACACATATGTATGTACATACATATATGTATACATATGTATGTATATATATATATGTATATATATATGTATATATATATATGTATAGGTATCTATATACCTATATATATATATATACATATATATATGTGTGTATATATATGCATACATACATATATATATATGTGTGTGTGTGTGTGTGTGTGTGTGTGTGTGTATGTATATATATATGCATGTATACATATATTTTTATATATACATACATACATACATACATACATACATACATACATACATACATATATGTATGTATGTATGTATGTATGTATGTATGTACATACATATATATAAAAATATATGTATACATGCATATATATATACATACACACACACACACACACACACACACACATATATATATGTATGTATGCATATATATACATGCATATGTATATATATATATATACACACACATATATATGTATATATATATATATAGGTATATAGATACCTATACATATATATATATACATATATATATATACACATATATATACATACATATGTATATATATATACATATATGTATGTATATATATGCAACTTATAGCTTTGCAACTTCTTCTTTTTTAGGAAAGGCTAACACCAGAGGCAAATTATTTACATCTTTGTTCAGTATCTGACCACTTATTTTGATGTTGAAGGATCATCTAGACCTATACTTTTGTATTTATTATCATTTGTTGATCCACTTTGAATAAAATTATTAACTCTATTCGATGTTTATATCTTTTTGGATTGAACTCCATGATGCATCATAACAATTGTAAGCACGTTATTTTTATCTAGAATCCAAACAACATTACAAACTATAAAGATCTCTATCCTAGCTATAATCTTTAACAATAACATCTATATATTTTGTTACTCCATTTTGAGAAGGGTGTGGAAATATTTATGGGTCTCTCTACTATGATGAGTGTGTGTGATGTCTTTCATTAGATATTGACTATTATTTCTTGTAGATTATACTATCATTTGAATCTCTTGTAGCAATGTATTTGATACTATTGTTTGCAAGTAGCAATGGATTAAAAGGAGGAAATTGATAGATTAGGTTTTAATTTTTATATTTTTTTAATTATGGGAGTTTTCCATATTTCAACATAGCTTGTAAGAAAAGGTTTGAGAAGACCATCGAGAGTCATCAATATTTTGATGCAACCTATCATCGATGGTATGAAAAACACATCAAATATTCTCTAGCATGAGTCAATATTTCATAGTGGCTTGTCACTAATAGTATGAGAAACCCATCAAATCATCTATGGATGTCATCAATATTTTGGTGTTTCAAACTAGTAGTCTGGCGCTGCCATGTTGCATCGATGGGGATGATTTTTGATAGATAATCTCGTTGATAAATCCAAATTCATGGAGTGCATCAAACTTTCGATAAAATTATAGAGATGTTATTTTTGATGTGGAAGCATCAAAATTTCAACCTCTAGGTGTTGAAATAATAGGTCCACATCTATATCATTATATTTTCAAACTTTTTCCTTTCTTGTGAAATTGAATTTCTTAATCTTCAAGTAAGTATTGTTCCTTTACCTTAGTCACCATGGCTTTCCAATTTGCAATTGGCTTCTTTCCCATCGTATCCCTCTCTTCTTGGATGTACTTCCACCATGTTAGTGTCAATACCCTTAGCCTTGATTTTTCTACCTAAACCTTTTGTGCTTCAGTGACCTATTTACACTCAAAGTGGTTTTTCGTCCCTTCAATCTATTCCATCACAAGTTCTAGGTTCATCTGTCTATTGAACAGAGGGATTCCTTCTAGGGCATTTCCACCCAAATCTTTGATGGCTTTTAGGAATGACTTCTTATTAAATGAAGGATATGGTTTAAGAATGATGTGTTCTCCATCAACCTTTCATTTATCTTTACCACTAGTTTCTCTTTCTTGATCTATCTTCTTGGTTTCCTCAACAAGTTCATCCAATTTTTCCTTCATCTCTTCTAATGCTTCATCTTGGAGCCTATTCCTCTCATTTTTCTTCTTTATCTCTTTAGAAATGTCTACATTGGTCTCCATTTCAATCTTCTCGATTGACTCTTTAGTAAAAAAAGACATTCCACTTGCCCCAAATCTTTGGTGGCTCTGATACCATTCTAATGTAAACTAGATTGCTTACTATCCTTTTTCTTCACTAAGGACTAACCTAGAATTCTATCCTAGCCTATTAGGATTCTCTTTTTTCACCCTAACTTCAATAGGATTTCTATCTTATTGTCCACACTTCCCTATCCATGTACACCAACATTTTACAACTTGAAAACATGATAGAGACATCCCCACTTGCTCTTCAAACTCACAATTCTATCAAGAATGGTCATTCTACCTTTAACTTGGACTAGGGAACCAAATTTGAGAGATTTTTGACTTCTACCTAACTTTAGGCTTCAAAATCTATAGATGTCATTATCAATTCCTTCAAATTTAGTAGAACTACCCTAATTAGGCCTAGTTGAATTAGGCCTCGAAAGTTACTTTTTTGGCTACAACTCCAACTTTATCTTAAAAATGTGGAAAAATAATCACGAATGTAAATACCCTTTAATGAATAATTCAATATTTTTTAGGTCTTAGGTCATCAACATTTCTATACACACCTTTGCTAATTTTAATCCTACGAGCAAGGGTTTCAAGCATTTTGTATCAACATCTCCTAGGGTTTGATGAAATTCTTAACAAAACTTATCTTGAAAACTTCTCCTTTCACACATGCTTTCCTCACACATACTTCCTCCTTCTCCAACTCTTGATTTGATTTATTAAGCACATTCAATCTAGCTAAACTCACTTGCAAGCACTATGATCACCATTTCTTCCCAATTAACAACTTTTGCAACAATTTACAACTTTTGACAACTTTCCCAACTTTTTCCTAAAATTACCATCTATGACCTCCAACCTATTCAAGAAGATGTAAAAACACCATAGAGCCAAAATTAAACTTAAAACCAAACATTTCCTAGACTTCTAGGCTATAACACCCATACCCCTAATCTTTCCTCCTAACAACCCAAACACAAAGCAATAAAAACAACTAGAATAGATTAAGCATAGTCAAATCTATCTTGGATAAAACAAACATGACCTTCTAATGTCCTAAAATAACCAATTGACTTCAATAATGTTAGTAGAATCTAAAAGCCAAAATGTTGAACTAGGACTAGGAGTTAACCTAAGTACTCGTACGCCATCAATGATAGGTCCCTATGGCACAATAGGTCTAAATCTTTATGAATTTCACTATCTCTGATGCTCTCAAATTTTCAATGTATGCATGCCTTGATATCTTCTATGTGAAAAATTTCCTCTAGAACTTGTGTAAATGCTCGAGAGGATCATATACTTGAGATATAAATGAGCACTTCTTAAACACATACGTCAACCTCTCACTAACATCTGTAATAGTTGGATTCTCCATTTCAACAAATTCAAATACTTCAAAACATTCTTAAAATACTCAAAATGTATGTAATTAGACCTTTTCTTTCTTCACAATGAGAACACTTAAGATTTTCCTTTAATTGTTGTCAAATCAATTCCAATATGGTCCTTAATTCTTTACATGATTGAATCATAGTCAACAGCTTGTTTGCATCCATTAAATCTTTCAAATTTGAATTTCGCATTGATTACACACCTACAAAAATTTTTAAAAAGTTTTTCCTATTAACCAATAAACTTCTTTTTGTTTGTTCTCCTTCATACAATTACCAAATGGCTTGCACTCTTAACCAAATATTTCTGATGATATATTCTACCTTTAGATAACTTTGCAACTTCTAATTCAACTTCTAACTTTTATTCCATCTTTTTGATGCTCTATCATTGATATAAAAGTTCTTCATTCATATAAGATGAATCACACACTATAGATGATTTTAATCTTTCATCAAGTGCATCAAAATACTATTGTCCTAGAACTACATGAAAATTTTATGGATCTTTTGTCTTCACAAATACTTCCTTATATTCTTCAAGATGCTCTTTAACTCCCTCTTTCTGAGTGTTATTACTACAATTATCATTTCCTCTTTCACTTTTTTTTATTATTCCTTTTGTAGTTTGGATTCCTGTTAAAATTCCTTCTACTCATTTTGCAAAATCTTGCTATTTTTGAAGGCTATATTGTATAACTATCACACATTTGTATTCCTTCTCTAATTAATTCCAATCTTATTTTCTAGTGCTTTTTAGTTCGCTATTATGTATCCAAGGTTGTTTCATTTATAACATACAATCTAGTTCCTTGTTCCATGAGGTATTTAACCATCATTGGGATTTCTTTGTGATCTCCTTCTTTTATTACCTGTAGGGCTAGCATCCCTCAACATCCTACTATTTCCATTATTACTATCAAACTTAGGTTCCTTACAAATCTACCTCTTTATGTCCAAAACCATGACAATAAAATAAAAGAAATTAGTAATAGGTTTTAAAGAACTACTTTTTCAATCTCTCTTCATATGGAAAACTTCATATCATATAAAATATCTATCTTTGAATTCATGTCTAGCCTCCTCAGGTTGTTTAACTTGCTTTATTTATTTTGGTTCATGTCATATTTCTCAAGTTGATATACTTTCTCAACTTCTTGAGATACTTCTATGGACTTTATTGATTCAATCCTATTAAGATTAGTTTTCTTAAGATTAGGAGTTTTAAAAACTAGATCTAGTTCTATCCTAACTTAACTTTCTTTTGGGGATTTTTCTCTAATAAGATATCCAAGACCAGTGTTATCATAAGATCTATGTTAGAATAGTTGTTCATCAATTTTTTTACTACTAGAATAAAGCTTCTCTAACTATTTCTTAGCCTAAGTTAACTCTCCTTTCAAAATGCCATTGTACTTCTCTAATTTTGCATGCTCTATTTAGATAGAATCTAATTTGAATGTCACTTTTCTTAGATGAGATCTTAGATTTGCATTCTTAGATTTTAGGTTTGAGTCAAACTTACCATTTTCTTTCTTAATGGTTGCTAGCTCATCACTATCACTAGTTTATTAATTAGGATATTTTCTAGCTTTGAGAGAGTCAATCTTATCTTTCAGTTTACCAATGTAATCTTTTGTATCTTCACACCTTTATTTAAGGTTATCTCTTTCTTCCTATAAGATAGTAAATTTTCTCAAGGGATTCTTCAAGATTCCTCTTCAAGTGTTCTAGATCCATAGATATCTTACTCAAGATGTTAATCATCTTCTAAGTAACTGAGCTCCGATACAAATTGCCAGAAATAGATAATACTAAGAGGGGATGATGAATCAGAACTCTAAATTTTTTTTCCCACAATTGGATATAATTAATTAATTTGCAACATGCATATGAATGTAAAACAATAATGTTGAATAGTAAAAAAATCCATACACAAAGACAACTCATAACACCATATTTTGTTAAATAGGGAAACCTTGGCCAAGGGAAAACCTCAATGGGGATGGTACCCACAAAATGATCCACTAAACAAAAGAATCCTATTAAGAATGTTGACACTGTTAACAGTTTTTGAATTACATATACTATCTTGGTCCTTTTTGGAGGACTAGACTCTATTAAAAAGCTCAATTCTGTTAGGAGTTTCATCAAATCTTTTAGGAGTTGGTATTATAATTACAATAGTATGCAAGATGATCCCACAACCCAAACATGAAATTATATAATTTGGTCCTTCAAACAAAAAAAGATAGATAAAATAACCTCTTTCCCCTAATTTTTTTATTTCACATATCTCTACTATTACACTTGAATTCACATCATAGATATCTAACATAAGATCACATGTCACATACTCAGTTTGTATATACTCTATAAACTTCATATTCACATCATATATCTATCCACTTATGTTACAAGTAATGTATCATCTTAAAATAGAAGCACTTCAATGTTAGGAATATTTAGCCCTCTAAGTAAGTGGTCTAGGGTTATGTCAAGAAACTTTAGTGGGTTTATACATGGCTCTAGTTGTTTCCCCCCTATTCTACTTCTCTCTCCCTCTTTCCAACCTTTTTTCAACAAATTTATCTACGAAACTAAAAACTTTGACTTTTTGGGTCAAAGATGACCTAAAAGGTCAAGGTTGACCTCAACCCTAACTTAGGTCAAGGATGACCACAACTCTAACATAGGGTAGGGTCGCCCTCATCCCTAATCCTAAATACAATTTTCAAGCTCTAAGACTTCTAGGATATTGGACTTCGGAAAGTTTCATTTTCTCGCTTCTAGGTTAGTAGTTTCGAGTTTTAGAATGGTAAACTCTTAAATTTCATTTAATCCTTGTCAATTTATAGGGGTTAAGGTTAATTGGTATTTAATACTCCCATGTCAGCCTTCTCTAGAGGTTTGTGCCCTAGATCTCTATATAAGGAAACCTTCTTCTCTCATTTTCTCTAACCTAAGAATGCATGAGAAGTTATTATATGATCCATTATCAAGCATTCAAAATCCAATTAAAGGAGGTCCATTTTTAGCTACTGAAGGAATCAGTATCAATGGAGCCTTCTTATTGAAGATTTATCCATCCACATTCATCCTAGCCTCTTCCTATGCAAACATTCATTCAAGAGTCACGTTGAAGATCTAATTCCATTGATTTGAGATATCCTACATTCATTATAGATTCACTTGGATCATCCCTACTTGTGGATTCAAGGATTTGAATACACCACAATGATTTCAATATAAGTAAGGTGAATAGTTCCATTTACTTTGCTTATACATATTTAAATTTCAATTACATTTCATGTTTAATTCTAAAATAGGGTTTGACCAAGGAAAACCCCCTATCCAAACAAAAAACCAATTTTCATGTAGGTATAGCTACATGATACCAAAATAAAGTGCACATTTGGATACCCTTTTGCCAAACTTGTGAGATCTACAAATAGAATTTTCAACAGAGCTGTGCAGGTAATGGTTGAATTTTTGGGGTGTACTTATGCCCCACTATCTGGTCAAGGTTGGGCTACCTTCGAAAGGAAATTTTTTTTCCTAACTTTCTCTATCTTGACATTTCCAGTCTAGAGTGGGTTGCAGAATTCCTCAAAACTGTACACCGACATCAAAAATTGGCATTTTCGAGATTCACCCTACTTTGACATTATTATTTATCTTTTATATATTCAAGGACTCAAGAACTTACTTTCTATAGTAGATAATAGGATTTTCTCCTTTATTCATATTCTCCATTATTTGATTCTTTTGTGCATTGATCACTTCCTTGTAGTTAATCAGTTTGGATTATTCCTTTTGAAAATTTTTGTTAAGGATAGATCCTATATTCCCCCTCATATTCATATTTCCTCTACACATATTTTCTTCTATTCATTTTGGTGAACCTAACACGCTTACCCTCTTTTCTTTTGTGTAATTAGATGCCCTATTGTGTTTTGTGGTGTTATATTTCTTTTTATCTTATCTTATTGGTGGTAGATTTGTCTTTTATGTTAAATCTTACATGCTAATTAGATTTCTTGCATTTATATTTCAAAAATATGAAAAAAATTCAAAAAATCTTTCAAAATATGAAAAATAATTCATGCTTTATGTTTATTAGTTTAGTTCATATTCATTACATTGATTTATGAGCTTTATTAATTCTTGTCCTACCTCTAATCTTCTGGTTAGATGAGGTCATAGACTTATGCGTACCTTTGATCCTGAGACTTCTTCTCCTTTCCTTAGGATCTCAAATGAGAATTTTCTTCTTCCTAATTCTAATCCTATAATGGAGAAAAAATATTTTCACTCATCTCATGATGAGGATGATTCTTTAAGATTTCCTCTTGAACAAGGCCAAAAAATTTCAATTGAACTTGATAAAATGGGCAATTGGCTTATTCAAGAAAACCATAATAAAGATTTTGTTCAAGCTATAGAGGCTCTTAAGAAATTTCTTTGTGATAGTGATCAAGATGTTGATCTCTTGCATGATATTACTCACCTTGTACATTTAAATTTTAAAATTTTAGCTCAACATGCTCAAGATTTAGCGTTGATTCCTCCTGTCACTAGTGTAGAACCTTATTCTATTTTTTTACATAGTTCCCACCTATACTCTTTGATTGGTGACCATGATAGTTACCTATATTCCTATGAGTGTTTCTCCTATGTCCCTTCGTACATCCCAATTTAGTATCACAATGTTACTTTTACTTATTTTAATCCTCTACCAACTATGGTTCCAAGTGTTCTTTCAGTTGTCTCTTCCATTGTTGTAGGTTCCTACAATTTACCTAGTGTTTCTAATGTTTCTATTCCTCCTATTTCCTTTAATGATTCAATAATCATTAGTTTGTCTCAAACTGTGTCATCCTTACAACAATAACTTGCATCCCTTATTCAAAACAAGTTTATTATTCCTACGTGTGACATGGAAAGCCCTTTGTCCTTTGATATCATTCATACTCATGTTTATCAGCAAGTTGGTATGCCTCATCTTGAGAATTACAATGGTAAGCGAGACATTTTTCATCATGCTAAAAAATTTCAAATCCTTTGTCGTGATTATGCTCATGACGGTAGGATTTTAACCATGTTTTTTTCTAGAACCTTTCATGACAAGGCCTTACAATTGTTTTTTTTCTTGCCTCCTTATTCTATTGATTCATTTCCACAACTTACCAATGATTTTATTCAACAATTCAAAATAGCATTGGCCTACAAGTCTCTTTGACTAATTTGATGCATTGTAAACAAAGATGTAAGGAAAATTTGACTGAATTTATTGGTAGATTTAAATATTTTCATTCTTAGATTTCCTATCTTGTTCCTAAAATTGATATTCAATGTATGTTTATTTCAAATTTTCAAAAGGACATTAGATATAATATTCTACTTATTGAATTTACCTTTTTTCAACAACTCTATGCAATGCTTCATTATTATCAATTACAAGTGAGTCAATTTTAGAGAAACACTCCAATGGCTCATGTTCCTATTGATAAACTGGTGCTTCTCCTAACCCAAAGAAATTTCTAAAATTCAACAACTATGTCGAGACAAATAAATAGGAAAATGTAGTTGCTGATCAAGTTGTTGCATCTCACAATGCCACTTCTCTATCTACTTCTTCTTGATTAAATCATACATTGAATCCTCTTTACAAATATTTACATTCTATTATGAATAGGTTTTTAACTTCTAATATGATTACTTTTCCTTCTACTTGACCTCTTTTACCTATTACGGTTGCATCTTAATCTTTTGGTCCTAAGGCTTTTTGTCAATATCATTGTCAAAATGGTCATGATACTAAGAAATGTTATTCTTTAAAACATAAGGTTTAGGATTAATTGACTCTAATTATTTATCTCTTGATAAGTTTTATGGTAGTGAGATTAAATATATTTCTCCTCCTAATCAAAATCTTCAAATCTATATGAATCCTTTACCTCCACATGATACTAATAGCACTGCTCAGCGATCTTTTATGGACAATGTATATGATTAAAAAATGGATGATCTTAATCATGTTTTTAATCAAGTGTATCATGGTGGTCAATCTATATCTCCACCTCAACTACTATCTCAAGTTTCATCTCAATATCAAGTGAAACTTAAGCCTAAATTCTACCCTCAACCTAAATGTCAACAACAACCTAAGCATAAAAGACCTCAGGAACTTTTGATTACCTTAAATGATTCTAAGACTATTAAAGCTCTTGATGGTCTCCTTTATATTTCTATTAGGGTTTCTCAACTAACTACTCATGGTTGTTTGGTTGATCTTGCATCCTTAGTCAATATTATTACTGAAGAAATTTTTTTTATGAAATATTTCAATGCAATTTTTATGATACATCTAATCTGTGGATTCAAACTTGCAATGGTTTTCTTTGTCCAACATTTGGTTCTATTAAATTATAGGTTGATTTTTGTGGAAAGTTTGTGAAAACTACCTTTATTTGTATTCCTACTTGTTATTAGTTTCAAGTTAAGCTTAATTTATCATGGTTAAACACCATTCATGTTGTTACTTTACCTATTCATAAATGTCTTAGATTTGTTCATGATGATGAAGTGAAGATGGTTAATCATAGTTTATACCACCTTTCTAGGCCTAAGGATTGTACTAGACTTGACTTATTTTGGCCTTCATTACCTAATTCATGTCCTCAACCTGATCATATTTTCTATTCATTTCAAGCCTACAAGAATCAAAAGATTCTTGAGCTAAGTTTACCTAATATGGATCTTAATTGTGGTCTTTTGCCTACACCTTCCATACCCCCTTTTTCCATGGCTTCTACATCTATTAATCAAGTGTCTCTTGTTTCTTTTTAGTCTTTTGATAATCATATTAATCATCCTATATAACCTATAAAGGATCTAGTAACTACTCCTCCTAGTTCTCAACACATTTCAAGCAAGACAAAATTTCATCCATCTATTAATGAATGTTGTAAGAAGCATCATTCTCAAGCTAAAGCATGTAATGCTTGAATGTTTGATAATGTTTCCTTCTAGTTTTGTGTTATTACATTATTCATTCTTAGATAGTAGGTCTCCACTTCATAGAATAATGGATGTACAAGATAATGGTTCATAGAAAGTGGATGTTACCCACCTTCTCTAAATGATATAGAGTGAGATAGCGAGAGTAGGTGGTACACATGATTGTCTAGTCCTTAATGGTAGCCTTTTGTGTGTTTTTCTATTGTATTGTGTTTCTCCCATGATGCATTTACTACATCTTTATGGATTTTTTTATATGATCTTTCTCACTCTGTTGGTGCCAAGCGATAAAAAAAAACAACTCTTTTGTACCATTCCTTTATATGTATCTCTATTCCTCCTTTTTTTTTTTTTAATGTTATGTTGTACTTCTGCTATTTTTCACACATATTTCCTTATGTAATTCACTTGGAAATTGATGACTTGGTAGCACTAATTCTTTTTGGCCTCTAATTTATAGTTTGAAAAGATTCTTTTTCATATCTCTTATGTGATCTTTCCTCCTTTTTGATTGTTTTTTCTACTTTCATTAGGTAATGATAGCTATTTATTTGCAATTGTATCATATATATATATATATATTATCTTATGATCATACTGACCCCACGCTAGATACATCCCTTATGCATTCTCTATATGTTTATGCGGTATTTCCCTTTATTTGTCTTAATCTAGGGGAATCTTGTAGTGGAAATGTAATTAGTGGAGTTGTTTATGTTTCCATTAAAGTCATTTCTTATGTTAAAGTGTTAGAAATTAATTTAATGTGGGCATACAATCTTCTCACTTATTGCAAACACTTACTTTTCAATACATATATATTTTATTTTTCAAGATACCTTTTCTCCCTTTTTGGCCTAGTGACTAATCCTTAAAGCATGGATTATATTTTAGGATCTCATCATCCCTCTAGTTGCAAAATTTTTTATCCCTTAGGGTCGAAGCTTTCCTTAAGATTGGATCTCTTTTTTGTTTTACTGTTCTATAATATAATGTTCTTGATGATGATTCCTTGATGGGTTGACTAGTGAGTAGCCAAAGTTAATATGCATTCAAATTCCATCTTTCCAATTGTGTTGTTTCCTTGTGTGCTTCAAAATGGGATATAAGTTCTCATTGGGCAAGATAATCACACTCTTTGTTTCTTTCTTTTTCCCTCTTTTTATAGATATGTCTCTCTTATTGTGATCTTGGAATTGACAAAGACTTGACTCTCTTGGGGCTTGAGGATCTCCTTTTCCCTTTTATTTTAATAAGATTATCTTTTCATGATGATCTACTTTACCAAGAGTTTGTATCGAGTCCATATTCCTACTAAAGTAAGGGCTTAAAGGTTAATATACCATCCTAAAATGGAATTATTTCTATGTTAAGAGAATTTATCCCTCCAAGTAAGTCATATGGGGTCATGTCTTTGCATGGATCTAGTAGCTTCCTGTATCTTTCTTCTCTCTCCGTATTTCTAGCTTCTTTCTAACAACTTTAGTTTTGAAACTGAAGACTTTGACTTTTTAGGTCAATAAAAACCTAAAGGGTAAAGGTATCCATTTAATATTGGCATTGAGTATCCAATGACAATGATTTGAGACATCGTACATTCATTTCTACATTCATTTGGAGCTTTGGTACTTGTGGACTCAAGGATTTAAATACTCCACAAGTATTTCAATATAAGCAAGGTGAATAGTTTTGTTTACTTTGTTTATACATATTTCAATTTTAATTACAACTCAAGGTCAATTCCAAATTTGGATTAGACCAAGATAAAACTCTCATCCAAACAAAAAAATCATTTTTCTTGTAGATATAGGTACATGACAACAAATTAAAGTGTAGATTCGAATACCATTTTCACTAAACTTGCAAGATTCAAGAATAGATTTTTCATTGAAGATGTGCAAGGCAAGGTTGAATTTTGGGGTAAAACTTTTCCCTAGGGTAAGGTTGTGTCCCGTTATCTAGATCAATTTTGACCTACATTTGGAAGGACAAAAATTTCCTGGGTTTTCTTTGTCTTGATATTTCTTATCTATAACAAGTTGTATAATTTCCTAAAACTATACAAAGATGTTAGAAATCAACATTTTCTAGATTTACCATACTTTGAGGTTAGTATTTGTCTTTTATTCCAAGGTTTCAAGTACTTACTTTCTATAGTAGATTATAGGATTTCCTCCTTTATTTGTATTTTTCATTGTTTGATTTATTTGTGCATTGATCACTTCCTTGTTGTTAATCGATTTGGATGATTCCTTTTGGGAATTTGGGTAAAGGATAGATCATTTATTCTCCCTCATATTTATATTTCCCCTAAACATATTTTCCTCCATTTAGATATTGACTAATTTATAAAATTTAAAATGATATAACCTCTTGTTCGATAGCCACACATCATTAAATTCTACAACATGATAATTAGAATCATTCATATTAAGATAAAATAGATTACCTCTAGTCTGATCACCTTTTCCAATTATTTTCCCATTAGTGTCATAGTTTTCTTCTATATTGTTCTCAAAATTAACTTTGAAACCTAAAACATTTAGTTTTGACACACTCAACAAGTTATAGTTAAGTCCTACATAATAAGAATCGTCACACATGGTCTTTTCTATGAGTTTGATTGATCTTCTTTATTTTATTAGAAAAGACAAATCATTACCAAAGCTTACACTATTTTCATAATAATAATCAAGGGTAATGAATTTAATTTTCTCTTGGGTCTTGTGATGTGAAACACCACTGTCAACGATCCATCTATCACTCTTGTTCACATAAGATACTAGTGCAGTTGCCTTATCCTCATCAGAGTCATCCTTCATTGCAACACATACCACTTCATCATCATGGTCATTAGATAAATCTTTGGTTTCCTCCTAAACAATGTACCAAGACTTCTTTCCTTTATCTTTGTAATCTTTGATGTCCTCATCCCTTTTTCTTTTGTATTTTTCTAGACAGCTATTGTTATTCTTCTTTGTGCATCTAGCAACAATATGACCAACCTCATTGCAATTAAATCACATGATAGGTAACTTACCTTTGAATTTCCCTTTTCCTTTATGAAATCTACTTGCTAGTAATGCTCAAGTTGTTCTACATCCTCCTCATCTATATCAATGTCACTAAAAAATTTTTTTACCCTTTTCTTTTTCTCTAAAGGTTGCCTTAGTGACAGATTAGCTTTGAAATCAAATTCAAAATTCTCAAATTTGAAATTATCAAAATTAGAGAGTTCAAAGAGAGTGAGCCTACCAGCCAAACCTTCAAGGGACAGATTAGTACTAGGTATACATCTCAGTTCTTCTATGCTAGAAACTCTAATAACATAGATGGGGAGAAGTGTTCTCAATACTTTTCTCAATACAATATCATCATGTATGATACCATTAACTCCTCTAATAGCATTAACAACATTTTTATTCTAGAGAAATATTGAACAATGTTCTCACCTTCTTGCATTTTCATGTCATTGAACTTACCTGTTAAACTTTTAGATTTGTCACTCAAAACATTTTTATCTCCTCCATAAATTGTGTGTAAAGATTGCACCATCACAATCCTTGATGTCATCAATCTTAGAGTAACTTAGGGTAGAGGCAATCTCCAATATTACCAGAATGTATTCTTTCTTCTTTTCTAGATCATCAGTTTTTAGGGCTCTAATAGGATCAATATGCTTAGTGGTGATGGTAGATTGTGCATGGTCTCCAAGACCTACTAAATGTAGCTTCATCATACGTTGCCATGCAATAAATTTTTTCTTGTTAAACTTGGGTACTTCTCTTTTAGATATCTCTGATCTTTTTCTTTCAGTACTTTCAAACTGGTCCTCTTAAGCACTCAGGCTCTAGTGCTGATTGTTGTAATTCTTTAGAATAAGTGAGAGGGGGATCAATTAGTTATCCAAGGTCTAGACATACAAATAAAAATTTTCAATGCTTAGTAGGCCCATATCCATAAAAATTCAATATGCATGCATTCATCACATCATAGAATACTTAAACTTTGTAGGTTACTATGCTAGGTCAAAACAACTTTGTAGAAATGTAAACATGAAAAAAGATAAGAACATTCACACAATTGGACACAAGGATTTTATGTGGAAACCTAATTTAGGAAGAAACCCCAGTAACATGCTATCAATTCTCACTCTTCTGAATTAATGCCCTATGAAAGGCCAACCATGTTAAATAATATAATACATATAGTCAAATGTAACTTGGATAAAGGATTTCAATCACCCTATTAGAAGTGAGCCTTGTTAGAGGACTTTAGACCACTCCATTAGAATGTCACCAAATTTCAAATGACTGTTAGGTCAATCTTAATCCAAATGATTTATCCTAGACTTTTACAATGATTATAAAGTAATAGTAAGGCTTGATTTGATAAAAAATTATAGCTCACTTGTAGATTTAAGATCTTTGTTTCAGTCTTCCATTGTGCTTAGAATTGATACTCTTTAGCTCTGATAGCTTGTTCACCCTTTAAGCATGCCAACTATAGTCACCTCTATTTGACCACTATATGAAGCAATACCCTAGACTACTTTTCTTCCATAGCTTCTCACACATGAGAAAACTTCTTCTAATCAGCTATCTCTATAAATAGAGAATTCAAATATTTTGTCACTTAACTGCAATTGCCTATTTTAAAGTTAGATAGGATTAGGTAGGATTCAACCAATCTACCCAATTTTTAATTTGGTTCCCTTAGAAACTTCCTCTACAATCTTCCTTTTATTTTCCATAAAATGGACTACCTTGAATTTTGTGCAACCAACTCATCATGATTATCTTGCACACACTTCACATAATTTAAAAAACAAAATAGTTAGCTTAGATTCCTCAAATCTTTGATTTAAATCTATTTGTTGTCACTCGGCCAACACTAGTTGACTCAGAAAATACTAAAGTTTACTAGAGCTCAACACCAACTAAACTTTACTCAACATATAGAAACAATCACTTGGCTTGCACTATTTTACATCTTTTCTTGGCACTTCTTTATTTTCACTTAGGTTCTATTGATTTCTTTTTGGCTTGCACTAACTGCTTAGCAAGGTGTGGTAGACACATTTGTTACTTGATCTTCTTCAAGTCTAATCTTGAGTAATCTTTCATTTTAGATTTTAAGTAGATAAATAATACACTATAGTATCAATGTCTTACTTTCTCTTACTCCTTTTACATAGCAAATAACTCAATGTTTCTCTAGGTGCTATTGTTATCTCCTCTCTTCAAATACTCTTCATCAATCAACTAAATGATAGCTTTCAGACCTAAAAGCAATTTTCTCACTAGCAAGTAGCAGGGTTGACATCATTGACAAAATAATGATTTTTTCATTACAAGTTCTATATTTCAAAACAATCTCATATCAAACAAAATCTCCATGGATAACAAGACCAAAAATATCATGACATTCATCAATGAAATCTGGGGTTTGCAACAATTCCCTAAATTCTATAATTTCTTTCTTTTTCTTTATTCTTCCAATCTTACTAGAGGTTTTTTATTTTGTTTTTCTCATTCCTCTTAATGGTCGTTACACAAAATTATTCTTCAAGACTTATTTTAAAAAATTGTTATGTGTAAACCTAACAAAATAAGATTTATATTTCTGCAAATTCACTACAAAACAAATTTAAAAATTTAAATGCATAGAATGAAGATTCAAGATTTGAGAATACTTGTGCCAAAAAATACTCAGATAATTGGTGTCATCTTATGATACTCAAGTTTCAGACTTTCCATCTCTAAAAAAAAAATTGGAATCCAATCATAGTCTTTGAAAAGTTGAAATTTAAAAACTCTATAGTGTTGAACTCTTGAGAACTTTGAACTTTATTATTTAAAAACATAAAATTAATAGTTAAAAGTTAAAATGTAAGTAATTAATAGTTTAAAGTATTGTATAATGTGCAATGTGCATGTAACTGTCATCAATAATTTACATAATTATAATAATAAAATGTAATAATCAATTATATTATACATTTGAATTTTAAATTTTGTGCATTTTAAATAATTAAATAATAAAAATTGAATATCAACATTAATAATTGACAGCCCCTTTGGACCCATCCGATATGATTTTTGGGTCGATTTGTAGAAAGTTATCATTTTTGTCAAGAGTCGTCCAAAATTGTGGCACTTTTCATGGACACGTGTCTTTGAAACTTGTCATGATTCCAAATGTTTCTTGACAATAGTAATAGCATTACCAAAATTTACCCAAAATTCATCTCAGGTCATTGATCTTTCTTTTACTTAATAGTTGGGATTAGCTAATAATAAAGACTAAACATAAAATCTAAGTCCTAACACTTAATCAAGCGTTGCAATGATTGGACATGTATCATGATTCTAGATGACTCTAGGAACATGGGAATACATTCCCCAAATTGATCTAAAATTCATCTTGCATTGTTGATATTTCTTTTAATCATCAGTCGAGACTTGAGCATAGCTATAAGAAATAATCTTGGACTACACGTGTCCTCGTTTAAGGTAGAAATTGATTTTACTTTAGATCTTTTAAAATTTTGACTAAAATAGAGTTGTGGTTATTGATCTATAAGTTATACTTTGAACTTTTATTATTTTCAAATCAAATTTCCATATTATTTATACACTTTAAATTGCATGATGAGGAATCATGATTCATGATTCATGAATCATGATGTTACATGTATCACAAGTTTAACTTTTTTTTTTTTTCATTTATATAATATTTTTAAATTAATTAATAATAGTTAAAACTATTATAACTATTACCTTGCATGGCTTTAGCCCCTACATTCATATATTATAAAAATTATAGGTTCTAAAATTTATATCACATACGTATACATATTACAAATTTTAATTGTATAATTTTTAATTGAATAATTTTTTACCATAAATCATTAATCAAATATGAAACCATAAAAGTGATTGTTGAAACCCTTTTTTTGTTTCTAACTTTGTAACAATTCATTTTTTATAATAGAGTCATAGAATAACATTTGAAATGTCCTTTGAGAAGTCAAAAATAGAGTCGTAGACTAACTAGAACAATGATTTGAGAAGCCAAAAACTATTGTTTTCATTGATATTTGAGATTGTACGATGTATAGATTCATAGCATAGATATTCAAAATAGCTAATTAAATCAGCCTCATTTTACTATTTCATAATTTACATTAAAGGGAAAGGCCCAATTCAAAGTAACTACTTATCATTTTTATAAAAAAACAAATATCTTAGAAAAAAAATTTTCCCAAAGGGAAAGGGTCAAGGAAAAAGGAAATAGGGAACATGGAACCAAGGAATAGGGAGGATAAGTAGGCTAAGGGCTTGAAGCCTTCAATCAAAAAGATCTTTAAGCTCCTCCACGAGTAATCCCTTGGATATGATAATGTCAATGAACTAGTATAGCCATGTGAACTTAGTATCACTGACGTCATTCAATAACAACCATTTTCATAGAAAATTCCTCCTAAGCCACACCCACTTCTAATGGTGATTTAGTTAGTGTTCATTCATTCTAAGTAGGGAGGAATGTTTCTATATAATGCTCCCTATGCTTTGTTCCCAACACTTGTCTGCTACATCTACAAAAGGGATATCAATGCCCAGTGCTAGTACATGCTCAGCCAATACAAGAATTTTGAAATCATCTTCTAAGAATATTTCCTTAAGAATGTTCACAGATGCATCAGAATGTCTACTTGATTTCCTCCAAGGTTAAGAAGAGACATGAGGAAGTGAGAGGTAATATTTGTGGATATGTCGTGCCTCTTCTCATTTCTTCAAAATTCATGACCGAGGATGATAAACAAAGAATAGTGCATAGAAGGATATGTCAAATCTTCATTATAAATCATGGCTAGGACATCATAAGGTATTATGCTCGAAAAGGGATTTTACAGAACCATTGTAGCGCATTTCAACCGAATTGGTGTATCCATGACAATTATTAACCTGAGATTCTAAGAAACTCGAGAAAGTAAGAAACTCCACAAACCAAATTGAGAATTTAAGAAATGATAGTGAAAGAGGAATTGGAGAGACTCTCTAATAGTAGTTGCAATTTAGTGTTCACAATCTTTCATATCTTTTATTTTCATATTCCTATTAATTTGCAAGAGTGGGAAAAGCACTTGCATTAATGTTGGATAGTTGGAGTACCTTCCAAGATGGCTATAAATGGAATGTAATAATTGTCACAATCAACACCATATTAATGATTTTAATCTTCATATGATTTTCACTACATTCTAGTTAATGGTTTTTGTGCAAAACTTTCATGTGTCTCCATTCTAGATAATTTCATGCAAATCTAGGTCTTTTCAAGCAACTAGCCCCAAAATGAATCTTCTACTTTTGTCATTGACACTGACGTTATTAATAATAGACATTATACTAGTTAGTAATCAATACACTTGGAAACCATAAAGCCTTAAAAGGTCACTTGCAAATTCACTTTTAGATTAAAAAAAATTAGTTTACTAGTAAAGATTAGCCAAGACCATTATTTTTCATGTTTCTATAAAACAAGTAATTCACATCTGACATTACAAACTCATTTTTGGCAAGGAAAAAAATAGCCATCATTTACTTATCTTTCAACATGGAAAACTTTAATTCACCACATATAAAATTATTTTTTTTAGGGTAAGAAAATAATCACCAACATTTAATATTTTATTACCCTACATGGAATGAAAAAATTGCCCTCAACATTAAAATGTTCCTACCCATAACATGTTGAATTGACCAGCATTTTAGGGATTTTTTTTGGGACGGGTTGCTTAAAGTTATCACTATAGATAACTCATTTGTACTAATGACCTTGTATTCTTTCCTATTAAATGCGTTTTAAATGACCAAGTGTTATGTCACTAATTGGAAACATAGGCTTAGAGATCAACAATCTCCCCCTTTGACATTAATGGAAAAAACACTTTGTCATGAAATTATAAAATGTGATATTTCTCCTAATGCCTTCTTCTTCATAACTCTAACTTCCCCTTACTTATTACTTTTTATCAATTCCATCAATTATCCCCCATGTTTTTGTCACTAATGGCATCTAGTGCTTTTGCGTTGAATTCGACCTTGTCATAAATATTCTAATGACTTTCTACAATATTAGCATAGCTTGTGTTCCATATTTCTTGTACCTTTTGCAAAATTTGAAATTGAATCTCTAGCTTTAACAACTACATCAATGAATCCTGCAATATGTGAAAAATTTGTGTTTTTCTTCAAAATTTCTCTGCCAATAGAAATTAACCTCCTGGATTATATCTACATATGGCAATAATTGAAGTTGAATTAGTCCAAACTTATATTTTATTTCTACATCTTTAGTTGTGAACTTAGCTAACTTTGTCTAATTAATGCATGTTCACTAAATGAAAATGAACTTGAACTTCTATTCTTACTCAATGACTGAACACTAGTCTTCATGCTTGCATGTAGTAACTCTAATGATCTTTCCATATCTTTTGTAAAGAAATCTATATCACACAATTTTATGTATAAAGAATTTATTATTCTCAAAATTGTTTCCAATTGTGTAATGGCTGCAGAAATCTTGGCTTGGCACTTTATAGGTCATGCAAGACTTTCTATAGTACTTTATGCTCCATTCTCTTTTTAGACCATTGTAATAACTTCTCATTTGTTTCTATTGTTGGAAAACTAATTGAAAAAGAATAGTATTAGAGAGGGAGACTATTGTTAAAGAATGTTTTCAATCATTGTTTTATTATTGATATCAAACTTGCTATTTGTTGGAATGACAATTGCTTATAAGATCCAAGTACTATCATTTAGTTGATTGATGAAGAGGATTTAATCAATAAGATGTAACAAGAGCACCTAAGGGAAAGGTTGATTTATGGTTTTGTGATGAAGTGAAAGGATTAGTTAAGACAATGGTTAAATGATGTATTGATAATATACTTCTAGATATAGAGGTTGGTCACACTTAGAAACATTGGAGAAATAAGTTGCGACAAGGTTGAGTACAAAGCTCACCTAAGTTCATTAGTGGGTGCCAAGCAAGCTAGTTAGACTTGAGAAAATTTTTAGTTAGTGCCAAGTAAATGAAAAATCTAGTGTGTGTCAAGTGATAAAGAAAGAGCTAAGTGTATTCAAGTGCCAAGCAAAGTAATCAGTGTCAAGCATCAGAAAAACTTAGTGGATGTCGAGTGAATCCA
Source organism: Cupressus sempervirens (assembly GCA_028749045.1). Taxonomy (NCBI): domain Eukaryota; kingdom Viridiplantae; phylum Streptophyta; class Pinopsida; order Cupressales; family Cupressaceae; genus Cupressus; species Cupressus sempervirens. Next base: position 710,419,461 of record CM053783.1, read on the forward strand.
TAGTAGGTGTCGAGCATCAGTAAAATGTAGTTGATGTCAAGTAACATAGTATGTGGCAAGCACTAGAATTTCAAAAGTGCTAAGCTACTGCATTATTTGAAAACTCAAATATTCACTAGATCTGAGCTAACAAAGTTGTTACCTTGAATTTTGTGAACTAGTTGGAGGATAAGAACAATGAGTTGGTTGCAAAAAATTCTATGTAAACTATTTTTGAGTGAATTCAAGAGGATTCTTCATGATGTTTCTAGAAGAAAAAAAATATGGGTTAGATACAATAAAGCCTACCTAATCTATTTGAATATAAATTAAAGGAGGGAAGAATCGGGTGAGAAAAGCAATTCTAGACTTCTATTTAAGGAGTCATAGATGAAGAAGAAAGAGTTGTCAGAGTGCCAAATTGTGAAGTGGTTGAAGGGTGTCAAGGAGAAGATATCAGGAGAAAAAAGAGGAATAGAGCAAAGAGATTTTGCTTTGATAAGTCGTTAGAAGGAAGATTGAACTGGTACATCAAGCATGAAGACTGAAGGAGATAAAGCTTGAAAGGAGAACGAGCTATCAAGAGCTACAAAGATTGAAAGCTAGGCAAATTACGAAGAGATGAATGGTGATCTGAAATATGCAAGATAAGTTGTGAATTGTAATCAAGTGAAAACCCCTTATTGTTACTCTCTAACAATTGTATCAGTTAGGGTAAAAATCCTATGGACTTAGGTTTTTTTAATATCCATATGTAAATATTTTAACAGGGTGGCATTCCAAGTGAATGTTTTAAAGTTCTCTAACTAGACCCACTTCTAATAGGGTGGTTAAATCCTTTAACTAGGTCACATTTAACAGTGTGTTGTAACCTTTAATAGGGCATCACTTTAGAAGAGTGAGAATTGAGTAGTATGTTACTAGTTGTTTTTCCCAAATTGGGTTTTCATGTAAATCACTGTGTTATGTGTTGATCTTTTCATGTGTTATGCTTGCATGTTGATTTACAGTAACTTGCTAAATAAGAAAGTCTAAGCTTGGATGAAAAACATTTTTGAAGGCCCACTTTATTTTATGAAAAAGTTTAAAATGGACATTTGGACCTTGAATAACTTGTTCACCCCCCCTCTCAGTTGTTCTAAAGCATTTATAACACCTATGTCCTATGTTTAAACTATATCAACTAAATATACTAGTTGATCCAAAATTGTATACTGTTGATTTACATATCTATAATATTAAAATAATCTATAAAAATGTCTCAAACAATATGCAATACCTATATTCCCTTTGTTCTCTTTTTACTTATTCTTGTTTGGCCATTTGACTCAACAAGATTTGTAGTTCATGCATTTTTCTAAGGTAAGATTATTAAAATTATATGTAGGTAATTTAATTACCTCATTAAGGTCTATTGACTCATTCTTACCTCTTCTTTGGTTTTTGCATAGGTGTAGATATTACCTATTGTGTAGGTGTCACTAGTGTAGGTTCTACAAGCTTTGCACTTGGCATTTGAATGAGATCTTGAGTAGCCTCTTTCTCTTTCTCTATAATTTCTTCATCTACTAACTCTGTGCTTGAAAATTTCTCATAATTTATTTCCTTTCTCAAAATTTGCATACAAGTCATTGGTGGCTGATATACAATCAATGCCTTACCAAGTTGGTCATCAATTGTAGCCTCTATAACTGGTGTGATTATAGCATTATTTATCTTCAAAACTTCAAGCTTTGGATAATCAATTACCCATAATAGAATTGGATTTTTACAAAAATTTCTTTAGTCCTTTATCAATCCTTAGATTTCCTCTTCATTTAGTACAATTGGATTAGGTGGAGGGATACCATTATCATCTTCAATTATGATAATAGCCTTAAATTTAATTCCATTAACAAGTTCTTCCATTTCTACTGCTAGCTCAACCACTTCCTACTTTTCTTCTTCAATTAATTCTATACCATCTCGGCATTCCATTTCCTCTATAGATGGAGTAAGTACTCCAAATAAGTCTTTCTAGAATTTAATACTAACTTCCTCAACTTCTAGAACTTTATCATTTAAAAATTCGTATGTCCTATAACTTGGCATAAGTTTCTTAACAGAATCTTTAAGGGCTATAAACATATGTGTCTTTCCCAAATTTGGTGTGACATGTGCCAGTATTGTTTCTCTTATTTTCTTCTCTATGGTCAATGTTTATTTCCATTTGGCCTCCATTATATTATACAATCCCACAGGAATTCTAGTTCCTAATTCCATGACTGTATGTGTAAACTTGACCATCATATCAATTAAAGCTTCTTCAAATTTAACTTTATCTTCATTTCTCAAAGAATTATACTATAAGTCTTTAAGAGACAAAACATTTTTTTTATTCTATCAATTTTTTACATACCTAATTTGTATTCACTCAAGGGAGTCTCTTTACAACTTTTAGTTCGCTAGATTCATCAGACCTTGTTTCGTCCTCCTCCTCTTGCACAACTATCAACTTCTTCTTTGGTTTTACTTTCTCATATGCCTTATTTCTCTTCTTTGATGGGCTTTCTAATAGAATTTTGGTAGTAGGTTGTACTAACCTCCTTCTTGTAATGATAACCTTACTCTTTGACCTTGATGATGTTACCATTTCTTGCATGTCCTTTTGAAGGTCTTCTATTACCTTAGGTGTTTTTATTACAACCTTCTTTGGTCTTGTGGCCTTTGCTTCTTAACTGAAAGATCTTTTCCTTTGCCTTTGTTTGCTTCTAAGGGTTCACTTGACCCTTCTCCTGGTTGTTGGAAATAGCAATGGAAAAGTAAAATTTGAGGTGGGGAGTAAATCAACACTTCAAAACTTTAACCATAAAAAATTCACCACACATCCATCTCACAATTCAACATGTAAATTGAAATAGCTAACTGGACATGTTGATCCATAGATTAAAACAAATAATACATAACATAGTAAATTTTTTTACCCAGAAGCCCTCCAATTAGAAGGTAAAAATGGGGTGGGGATGACACCCAAAAATCTTCACTACTATAGCTATAAATTGTAGACAATTATGGTTGTAATAAGTTTGATCATAAATCATGATCTACCCTGTGAGGGATCTTCCTTGTTAAAGACTTACAATGGCTATTAGGTCTCATCCTATTAAAGGATTTCAACACCCTACTAAAATGGTGCCTTGTTAGAGAATGTAAACTTAAAATAAATCAAGCACTCGGTTAAGAGATTTACAAAAGTTTGTTAAGACTACTCTATTATGAGACTTACTTTGTATCACCTATCAAAATGATTCAACATCATCATCCTTCAGCTAGCACTCTATTGCTAGATGTTAGATCTTCTCTTTCCTAATGAATCCTTGATCCTTCTAATTAGATATGTCTCCTCTATCCTCTATTCTCTCTAACTGATTTCGCAATTTATAACATTATCACAACCTCCATAGCCATCATGAATTCCATCTCTACACTTAGCATTCATCTCTCTTGCATCTCCTTTTCTTTCTTCACACACACAAAGTATTTATGTTTTTTCTCCTTAGGTCAACAAAAGGTAGACTATAGTTAGGTAAGAATTAAAATGATTGTAGTTGATCCATATTGTTTCTTAGACCATCCGTTAATTTGATTGGTTGCATGTATTGCATAGAGATTCATAATATACCACCATACATATCTTCTTCAATCATAAAACCTCATTAAGTCAACCCAAAAGTGGTGTACATAGAATTTTGTGCCATTGAAAAAAACTATGCCAAAAATTGTTCACTCAACATCTGATGCTTGTAATGCTTGGTCATCACTATATTGACAATGTTATAACTCAGTTCCTGAATGACTCAAGACACTCTATTTACTCAGCTTTTGAATCACTTGGCATGTATAGTTTTCTTAGCTCATGACTGATTTGGTACGTACTAGGTATATTACTTGGCATGTAATATCTAGCAACTGATCGTCGACATGATTTGATCACTCTTCTTGCACTGATTCATTGACTCACTTTGATCACTTGACTTTCACTATAATACTAATAGATAATGACTAAGTGTTTTATCACTACCTTGTCAAAACTAATCTAAGAATAAAAATATCCTCCTTTGACATGAGTGTAAAAAACATGTTGTTAACCATGTACAATCCTTATTATGAGCATAACTAAGATAATATATATCTGTCACTCAGTTCTCATGGAAAATTTCAAAATTTCAAAAGTTTTCAAAATAGATAACTAACTATCAAACCTTATTTCACTATTACTCCCCATAAGTAAATATTTCCTTTCTGTATCTAAATTTTATGCTAATATTGAGTAGATTTGTTGTACCCTATGTTTGCATTAGTACTCCCCCTTACTAAAAAATTCACTATCCCTTTATCACCAAAAACTTTATAATCCCCCTTTTTGATACTTATATCATTGGTGGAACACTAATAGTGTGTTTATCCAAAAAATGATATATGGATCTCCATTATGATCCTTAGGGTTGCAACCCTATTGTTGCATGATACCTATAGAGATTGATACTAAATGTCTAGCGAGGTAGCAAGGTCAACTAAGAAATCATGAGTATAAAGTTGGCTATCTTTCTTCATCAATGTCTTAGCATGGGCTAGTTTCTTATGCAACACTTCCATGTGTTGGGTCAACATGGACTAGATACTAATCAAGGTTGCTCTTATAGTAGCATCTTGTCATTGTAGCTCAACAATCCTACCTTGTGTGGATAGCAATTTTTGAAAATGATCCTTGCTTAGACTAGGGGATAACTCAAGAGTAGTACTTGTATTTTGTAAATCTCCTTGTAGTTGGTCAACATTTCTCTAAAATTCTTGTGTGAATAGATTTACATCACATAGCTTGGTGTACAGAGAGAAAATATTCTCTAACACCTTCATAAGCTTTATTTTGGTTGATAGATCAACCTGTTTGAGTACAATAGTGTTAGATATTTTCTCAAATACGTTTGAATGAAATTTCCTTTGAGAGCATTCTAAAATTTTAACATCTGTGTCTAGAGATTCATCCTTTATTTTGTCAATAATGGTGACAATTTTCTCAATGAATGGGCATATCTTCATTCATCATAGGGAGACTTAAAGCATTATAAAATATGTCTTAAATTATCTCATGCAAAACTTGTTTTTGTTTGTACTCCCTCCTTGTCATCTCTTACATTTTCTTCCTTTGTAGTGCCTCCTATGGAATGCTCATCTACTCAATAATGATTGTTGCGAGATCAAATTTTAGCAACTCAATTACCTCATCTTAACTAATATCCCCAAAACATGTCATCTGGGCTCCTAGATGTACTAGCACTCGGCCTTCATATTTAAAATTGTGTCACATGTGTGCTTGACCATTGAAGAGCTTGACTATTGAGAGAAGTGATATAGGTTAGTAGGGTAAGTAGAGTCTATATGGAATTTTTTTTCCTCTGGTGTAGTCACCTACAACTCTTTAGGCTTATCATCCTTTCTCACTTCATGTTCTACTTTACCTTGTGTTTGTGATGTAGGAACATGACTTGCTTCATGACCTAATCTTACTTCATTTCCATCTTTCTCAATTGTTACCAAAGCTTGTAAACTAGTGCTAGTGAGACTTGGCACTAATGGTGTGATATTTTATGCTTTTACATCTTTCAATGTAAATACAACAATAAAAAGAATAGAGGGTACCTAGTTTGTTGCATCCTATTGTCCTTGGTTTACACTTTGATCTGCATATTTATCTTGTGAATATTTTCCATTCACCTTAGTAATTTGAGGGGACATAATGGATTAGTCTTATGGTTTCTCCCCTATAGATGCAAGTTTTTCTTTCTTAGTCTTATTCATTCTCACCAATATAGTATTAGTACATAATTGTGTTGCCATGGTGGAATCCTTCAATATCTTTTGCAAGTCTTCTCCAGTTAACTAATTGATATTCTGGGCTAAATTATCAAGAACATCCTTGATTTGTACTAAGTCATGGTTACTCATTTGATCTATATTTGGAGGACATGCACTAGACACTTTTTCATCTTGAACATCTTGTTTTTGTTCCTTAGCTATGGCCTCTTTTGTTGTCTCCTTATTTTGTTCCACATTATCATCCTTGATTGGAACCTCCCGTGTAGTCTTTGCGACCTCTTGTTCATTTTTCTTAGGATCTCACACTTCTTTGTCACTTTTTTCTTTGATTTCTCAAGTGGAGGACCTATATATTGATTTCCATATTGTTGTGCTTTTGGTCACCACATCCTCAATATTATTTGTCAAGATATGTACAACTCTATATTTGGGGGAAAATTTAGTTTTATGCATTTCCATAGATTTAACAATATTTCTTTTGTCTAATTATGGCCTAAACTAGGCTAGAATTTATTCCCTTATCTATCTTTTAGTTCTCAACTTTTATTGCCATTTCTACTCAACTCGGTAATATAGACTCTTGGGTAATATGTTGGAAATTTCTAGAGGAGTTGATGTGAATGTAGCCATTATGGAATATATGTCTTCCTCAATAGTATTTTGTTTAAATTTCCCTAGCTTATCAAAGTCAATAGGTACGATACCAGATAAATCTTCATTTGGCTTGATATTATCACACAAATTATCCAAATCAAAGGAAGAGTTGGGCTTGCCACCTTAGATTGGCGCATGTCATCTGATTATATTTCCTTCTCATCTGAATTTGGCTTACACTCCAACTTATTCTTCAATCGTTTGCAATTTTTATTAACAGACTCACTCATCTCTTCTTTGTGAAAAATCCTCTTTCCCTTAGGTTTAGCAACCTCTTTTTCTTGAATAGTGGTTTCCCTTGTGCTAGACCTAGTATTAGGTGCTACAGGCTTTTCTTCCCCATCATGGCCTTAGTGAATTTTTGTGCTTCCTTGGATTCTTCTCCCTCGACACCTTTTGGGTAATCCCACAATAATGGGTTCCACTTTTTGACCAATTTTGACACTGAAATCTTAATTTTTGAAACAAGCCTCACATTCGAGTGACTATATCTCTAAAAATATGAATAATTTTAAGATGATGTAAACTAGTGATTTTTAGTACTCTGTATCTACTTTCTAAACATATTTTTAAATTTAAAAAAAAAAATTATTTAAGTCAAAATTTTCTTCTTCTTTGAAAAGTGGTAAATATGAAAAATCAAAATTTTTAAAGAGTGACACTCTGCTTGACAATCATAAATTTTTTTATCTAGAAATGATAATGAGGTAATTCTTTCAATGTTGGATTTGTAAGATCAATATCTAGAGGATGCATTTGGTTTGATTCAACTTGGTTGAATTTTGTATAGTTTATGAACTCTTGAAGTGACATCAATTGTAATTCAAACATACATTCATTTTGACAAGGATAACTTGAACTCAATGTATCATAAATTAAATTTTCTTTTTTCAATAGAAAGCTATCTCAGTAACTTATTTCCTAGATATTTTTTAAAAAAATTCTAACCTAATTCACAATTTTTCCCAAAGTGCTGAAGTTGGTTGGTGTTAAATAATTAATAAACCTATAATGAGATAAAATCATTTTTAAAATTCTTAATGAATATAATACTGATTAAAATTATAATCATTAGTCATTGGAAAGATCACAATTTGACATTTATTGATTTATAGTAGGAGATAATTCGATCCCAATTTTGAGGCTCAAAAGACCATTTTTTTCTTTTTTTTAAAGAAAATAGTAAAGGTTTTTAAAAAATATATGTTTGTGCAAACATAGTGTTTACGCGAACCTATTTTATACATTCACACGAATATATGTTTGCATGAATATATATATTTTTTAAATAGAAATTTTACAATAAAAATAGTAACTTTTGTATGTGTACGTGAACATTTATAACACTTATATTCACATAAATATGCCTATTTATATTTATTTCTATTCATTTGAATATAAATACAGTAAATGTTTGTGTGAACATTTCCTTACTATTCACGTGAACAATTGAAAATTAAAAATCAAAAATTTCCATAGATTTCCAATTTTGTTCATGCCACAAAAGTGGCACCCAGTACTATGGGATCACCCTTCTACATCTTCTTCTAGATCCTCCCCTTGTCCTTGGGTTAATGCCAATGGGACTTGTCCTTAAAAATTAACTCTATATACATACTGACAATATTGTAATATAACAACAATTACAAAAGCAACAACAACAACTATAATAAAGTTTACTAATCAAAAAATAATAAAAAATATTCTTAATAAAAATTTCCTTCTTATTCCATTTATTCCATATCCAATGTGAGCTTATGAAAACTAACTTCAAAATTATTAAAATACTTATAGAACAAATAATAATTACATCTAGAGTAGAGTCCCAAATGTATACCCAAGATGTGTCACTTATACATGCACAAATGTTTCACAACCATACAATACAGAACCCCACTATGTGATTCCCAATACCCACTCTCCTAAGATTGGATCTAATTCAAAGTCTAAGACACCTCCTTGAGGTCTAATAAAGACACAAAAATTAGGCATAAGGTGTCAAGGATGAAATAGGGATTCTTTCAAGCCTGGATACAATTTTCAAATGTTTTCACACACAAGTTCCACAATATTTGCTTAAGAAGTCAACTTACACACCTAAAACTCCATATAAGGCTATAACAAGAAACTAAGGATTTTTGAATGAAACATTCTTGGAACTTCGCCACAAAAATTATTAAACATATCTAGACACTCTAATCCTTTATTCAACAACCCTTTCCAACTGAGGACTCTTGACCAATCTCCCAACTTAACTTGTTTGCAAAACTCTCTTAGGGCTAATTAGGTCTATTTTCCAAAGAAAATTTATGAAATTCAATACATCTTCAAGACAAGAATAGTGGAATACTTTAGGTACATGCCAAAACATCTAAATACAAGTTCCTATGGTTCTATTCTACACCTGGGCCAAGTTGTGTCTCAAAGACCCAAAATTGGACAGTCACATTTAAATGCATGTCTAGAGGGTTTAATGTTTTCTCCAAAAATTTCTTACCTCATATCCTAAGACCCAAATATTCCTAATTTACATCCTCTCCCCCTTCTTTCCACCGAGGCTTATTATTTTCTCATGGTGGAATCTCTAGGAAAGAGAATTTTTCTCGCAAAACCCTAATTAGGGCCTCCCTATGACTAGCAAGCAATCAAAATTTGATTTATCTTAACCAATATGTCTTAAAGACCTCAAAATACTTACAAAACCTTCATAATATAATTATTCAACTTTTCCAATCCTATAGAGTTGCATGTGAATTTGTACAACTCTGTACAAGTAGTTTCTCAAGCAATTTTGATAGAAAAACAACAAATTTTTATGAAACAATGGTTACAATAGATTCTTCTCTTCTTTTTTTAGAAATTTTTCTTAATCTTATTTATACCACTCTCAAATAGCTCCAACTGATAAAGGTTGTTTTGAATGTTAGAATTCAAAAGTTGCATTATGCAACATTGAGAACTTTGAAAACTTTTTGCTGAAGTTGTCAAATGTGTGTAAAATTTACTAAAATTTAATCCTAGACCCTACCTATAATTATAAGAATGTTTTTATCAATAAAAAATTATTATTTAACCTTCTAGACTATATTATCCTCACTCTACCTAGAAATTGTTGATAAAAAATAATGACTAAGGTAGATAATTAGGTTTATAATACACCTAGTGTATCCTTGCCTTACAACTTAGATATTATTTTTAGCATTGGATTATAGATCCAATTCTTATCCTAACCCTATGTATTTGATCCTCCTGATGTTCTTTTAATGGTAGGTAGTGGAAGTGCTCTTGCACCATACTCTCGGGGTGCACTGATCTCAAGTCGTCTTGAGATAAGCTATTTCTTGCAAGCTTCAGCCATGCTTCTAGATCTCTTGTTCATTGATCCATATAGATTCCTCCTCAAGGCTTCCCTACCATTGAACCAAATAATTCTTGTATGTATTTTTCCAATTTTGTTTGATGACCTTGGTGTCCAAGATCTTATCAAGTTTTCTTTGCTCATGGGATTGGATCCCTACAACATCTTCTTCCAGTTCTTCAAGATGCACTTCTAAAGCTATATTAACATCACCTTTATATGGATTTAGATTACAAATATTAACTATGTGAGAGATACCAAGGTGTGTGGGAAACTCTATCTCATAATCGTTCATTCCATGCTTCTTCAATATTTGACAAGGTCCTACTTTCTTCATGAGTAGTTTGGTATGCTTTCCCTTTGGTAAACTCTCATTCTTCATGTATGCCCAAAACAAGTCTCCAACCTACAACTAAGTATCTCTTCTATGTTTTTCCTTAGCTTTCTTATACTTCTCTACACTCTTCTCAAGTGGCATCCTTATTGAGTCATGAATCTCCTTCATGCTTTGTGTAAACTCCTCTCCACGAACATTGATTGGAGTGTTGGAAAGTAGTTCCCTGAGTTCAAGGATATCTCTTGGATTTTTCCATTACACTATTTGAAAAGGGCTCTTACCTATGCTTTTATTAACAAATTCATTAAATACAAACTCTTCTTGTGGTAGGACTAACTCCCACTTGTTTCCATACTACTTTGTCAAGCATCTAAGTAGGTTTCCAAGGGACTTGTTGACCAATTATGTCTACCTATCTATTTGTGGATGGTAGATAGAGACAAGGTCCTTCAAAAGTGACCAATAAACTTCACATCTCTATTTGATAGTATGGTTAAAGGAAAACCATGAATACTAACAATCTCCTTGAAGAAAAAAATTGCAATTGTTGATGCATCATTGGTGCTTTTACAAGGGATGGAGTGGGCCATTTTACTAATCTGTCCACTACAACATATATAATATCATTTCACTTCTATTACCTAGGCAATCCCATCATAGAGTCCATGTTGCAACTCTCCCAAGGCCTTTTAGAAATAGGAAAAAGGTTGGTATAGTCCTCTATTAGTGGATGTACCCTTGGCACTCTGACTGATTGTACATGTTTCCAAAATCTTCCTTGCTCCAATATGAAATTTTGGCCAATAGTATAATCTTCTCACCTATTCCAAGGTCTTGTCCGATCAAAATGTCCCCCCATTGTGCCTACATGCTTTTTCCTAATGATGTTCTCCCTCATAAAAAATTGTGGAATGAAAAGTTGATGCCCCTTGAATAATAGCCCATTTTCGAACAAGTAATTAGCATATTTAATGTGATATGACTCAAAGAAGTCAAAGCACACCTTATAGATGTCTTTAAAATTGTTATCATCTTTATACATGCCTTTCAATGCATTGATCCCTACACTTTGGAGTAGGATTTCTTACACAAATATATTCCTCCTACTTAGTGCATCTTCCTCCTTATTGGCAACTGCCTTCTTGTGTTTTTTTGAAAAGGTGTAGGCTTGAATTGATTCTATCCATTTCATTGTGTTTGTGTCTTAGTTTCTCCTAGCTATTTAGGAAACTTGAGGCTTGGTTTTCTATTAAGGCAAAAAATTCTTTTGGAAGGAGGCAGTGCATCCACTTTATTCAGTGACTAGATTAACGCATATAGTTCCAAGTCATAAGAGGACTATTTCCTCTTGGCTTCATTTAGTTTCTCACTAGAAAAGGCTATTAGCCTCCCTTCTTGACTTAAGATAGCCCCTATAGTGAAGTTAGAAGCATCACATTCAATAGTAAAGATTTTCTAAAAATTAGGGAACACTAGAATAGGTTTGTCCATTACCTTCTTCTTCAACATCTGGAAGGCCTACTCTACATCCTTGTTCCACATAAACTTTCTCTTCTACTCACCCTTGATTATCTCAAGGATGGGAGCACAAAACTAACTAAAACCTCTAATGAACCTTCTATAGAAAGAAGCAAGCCCATGAAAGCTTCTGACTTCTGTCATGGTCCTAGGGGAAGGCCATCTCAAGATCGCTTCCACCTTATTAGGATCCATTTTTATGTTACCTTAAAATATTACAAATCATAAATAAATAAGTTCTCCTTGCATAAAGACACACTTGTCTAAGTTCATTAAAAGCTTTTCTTCATACAATCTCATCAACACCAAGTTATCATGTTCTATATGTTCTTCCTTACTCCTACTAAAAATGAGGATGTCATCAAGGTATACTATGAGAAAATTTCCAAGGAATTACTTAAGAACCTAATTCATTAGTCTCATGAATATGCTTGAAGTATTTGATAGGCCAAAAGGCATCACCATCCATTCATACAAGCCCTTATTGGTTTTAAAGGCATTTTTCCATTCATCACCATGCCTAATCCTTATTTGGTGATAACCACTTTTTAAGTCTATCTTGGAGTAGTACCTTGCTCCCCCTAGTTGGTCCAATAGGTATTCTATCCTAGGCATAGGGAATCTATATCTAATAGCGATTCTATTTATTTCTCTAGAATCAATGCTAAATCACCATGTGCCTTCTTTATTCGATGCCAACAGAGTAGGTGTTGCACAAGGATTGGGCCATTTTGAGATCAATTCTTTATCTAAGATTTCTTTTATTTTTCTTTCCATCTCTTTATTTTTCTCTTGTGTTAACTTATCTACTACTTTGTTGGGTAATGTTACTCTTAGGATAAGATCTATGTTATGACTTATATCTCTGATTGGGTGCAACTCACATGACAATTCTTTGGTGACAATGTCCTTATACTAGTCCAATAGGTCTACAACTTCCTTAGCAGCTACATGTCTCAAGGGCTTCACTTCCTTCAAAACCTTCTTAGGCCTTTCATCCTTAGGAAAAATTACTAGAGCATATCATGGAGCCTTTTCCTATTTCACAACTTTTAGAAATTTCTTTCCATTAAAAAAAAAAATTAGATCCTTTTGCTCTTCTACAGAATCTAGTAAGGGTAAGAGAGTTACCTTTTCACCACTATGGTTGATGGTTTATGTGTTAAACTTACCATCATGGCGTGTCTCTAAATCATATTTCCATGGGTCTCCGTAATAGCAAATGACAGGCATCCACTGGTACAATATCATAGAGAACTTTTTCCTTGTACATTCCAATCTGGAATTCTACCCAAGCCTGCTCCTCTATGATGGTTTGCTAGTTCTTTGGGAGCTAAGACACCTTATAATGATTTTTATGTAGTAGCCTCCTCAATTTTAACTTCTTTACTACCTCCTCAGATACTAAGTTATCAGTACATCCACTGTCAATCAACATCTTGCAGACTTTGTCTCTACACTTGCATGTCATTCTGAACAAATTATTCCTTTGAGGTGGTTCATTCATGCTTGGTGAATTCTATAGTGCCCTCCTTTTCATAAGGGCTTCTCTCTTTTTAGGTGTTTCCTAAGATCCTTAGGCTCCCTCTTCATGACTATCCTCTTCCCTAACTAGGTTTGCTCTCCTATTAGTCTGATTCTTTGTCTTTTCAAGACACTTAGCTACTAAGTGCCCTAGTTGGTTACATTTGTAACATCTTGGAGGTCATCATGATCTCCGTCCAAATCTTCCCCTTGATTCTCCTCTTATTCCCCTATGGGATACTCTAGCATTATTCTCACTAAAGGAATTGTCCTGAGTAATCTCCCCATAGTCTCTAAGAGTTTGTCCTTTGCCACCACTTGTTCCTCTTCCTCTATTGCCAAAATCTCTCAGTATTTTTGGACTATTTTAGGTGAACAAAAATTCAATTCATCTTGGATATTCATCCTTAACCCTTGCATATACCTAGCAAGTTTAACATACTTTGGCTCCACCAATTTGGACTTCATAGTGAGTTTGTGGAACTCTTTAGTGTAATTAGAGACATCCTTCTCCTTTTGTCTTAAAATCTACCCCTTTTTATGAAGTACAATCTCATAGTCCTCAGACACATAGGCTTCTTCTATCAAGGTCACTATCTTTTTCCATGTACTGATTTTTTTTTTGTCCATCTTCACCCTCTCTTCTTGAGTAAAATTCCACAAAGTTAAGGTAGACCCCATCAACTTGGATTTTTCTAATTTCACCTTTCGATGCACTAGTATATCCTCATAGTCAAAGAAACTAGTGAGTGCATCAATCCAATCCATCACTTCTTCTAGATACATCTTTCCACTATAGACAAGAAGATCAAGTTTATTGTCCATGGTCCTTCTCTCCATGGATTTCAAAGTCTTTAGGAACAACCTTTGTTCTATAAAGATCTCTTATTCTTCCACTTTCCAAGGATTTCTACATCATTGCCCTCCTTCTCATTCTGAGAGTTACCATTGAATCTTTTCTTGACTTCTTCTTTTAGTTTTTCCATCTCTCTCTTCATTTTCTTTCTCTTAGCATCATGCTATTTCACCACCCTTAATAGTTCAACATTTGTCATTGTATTAGAAGTTCATTTTCATTTTCTTCTCCACCATCTAACATGGTTACAACTTGTCTTTCTCCAAAGATATACTAAGTTGCTCTTATATCACTTGGATAAGAGTCCCCAATGTATACCCAAGATGTGTCACTTATAGATGCACAAATGTTTCACAACAATAAAATAAAAGACTCCAGCATGTGATTACCAACACCCACTCTCCTTAGACTAGATCATATTCAAAGTCTAAGACACCTCCTTGAGGCCAAATCAAGACAAAAACTTCAGCCTAAAAGTTCTAGGGATGAAATAGGGATTCTTTCAACCTTAGATGTAGTTTCCAAACATTTTCATACACAAGTTTGACTATATTTGTTTAACAAATCATCTTACACCTCTACGATTCTGAAATAGAGCTACAAGGAGAAACTAAAAATTTGTGTAGTAAACCTTCTTGTAAATCCAGCATAGAAATTCTTAAACACCATTAGACACCAACCCTTTATTCAACAACCCCTACCAAGTTAGGAGTCTTGACCAATCTCCCAACTCAAGCTTTTTGGAAAACTATCCTAGGCCTACTAGGACTAATTAGGTTTTTTTTCCAAGGAAAGTATATGAAATTAAATAAATCTTCTAATTTTTTTTTTTGAATACTTTAGGTACATTCCAAAACATCTAATTCCAAGTTCCTATAGTTCTATTCCACCCGTAGGCCAAGTTGTGCCTCAAAGACCCAAAACTAGACAATCACATTTAGATGTTTCTCTAGAGGATTTAATGTTTTCTCCCAACATCTCTTGACTCCTATCCTTAGACCCAAACATTATTAATTTTTATCCTCTCCCACTTCTTTCCACTTAGACTTATCCCTTTCTTATGGTAGAATCTCTAGGAAAGAGAATTTTTCTCTCAAAACCCTTGTTACGGCCTTTGTGCGACCAACAAGAAATAAAAATTCAATTTCTCTTAGCCAATATGAATTAAATACCTCAAACCACTTGAGACATATTTAGAAAAAAATTATTCAAGTTTTTCAATCTTTTAGATTTGCATATGAATCATTATGACTCCATACAAGTAGTTTCTTAGGAAGTTTTGATAGGAAAACAGCAAATTTTTATTGATTTGAAACAATGGATACAATAGATTATTTTCTTCTATGTTCAGAAATATTTCTCAAGCTTATTTATTCTATTCCCAAATAGTTCCAACTGATAAAGGTGGTTGTCAATGTTTGGATTCAAAAGTTGTAGTTTTGCGAAAAAGTTCTATTATGCAACATTGATAACTTTGACAATTTTTTGTAAAAGCTATCAAATGTCTCTAAACTTTACTAATATTTAATCCTAGACCCTAAATAGGATTGTAAGAAGGTTTTGATCAATAAAAAGTCATTAGTAAACCTTCTAGACTATCTTATCCTCATTCTACCTAGAAATCTCCCAAAAAAAAAAAGACTAAGGTAGACAATTAGGTTTATAATACACCTAGTGTCTCCTTGCCTTACAACTTGGACATTATTTCTAGAATTGGATTCTATATCCAATTCCTATCCTAACCCTTTGTGTTTGATCTTCCTAATGTACTTTCAATGGTTTGTATTAGAAGTGCTCTAGTACCAACATCTACATGTGATAAAAATAGATTTGTTAAATAGAAAAAATACTATCAACAAAGAACTAGTTATAAAGAACTTGTAACATTGGATAGAAGAAGAAAGAAATGGAATTTTATTGGTTGACAAACGAAAATGGGATTGCTTCTACTTATAAAGGTCCTCACAACATTCAAGAATCAAAGTATAGTCCAACTTACTCTTGAAATGGATAGATAATGATAGTTTAGTGAACAACATTAAAACTAATCTTAACAACCACTACTTATGTGGGTGTCTTATTTTCTATAGGAGTGGAGGAAAAATCCAAATGCTTTGCATGAGAACATGAGGTGTGGAGTTAACTTGAGTTTTAGTGTAAAAAAATACAAACATGTATAAATTTATCCAACACTCCTCCTAAATTTATACCACTAATGTATCCTTTTGTAGGAGAAATTATTACAACACAAAATTCAAACAACAACTTCTATGAGGTGTAACAATTTATACTTGTGAAACACTTTATCCTTAATTTTGTATAAAATATACCCAAATTCTTCTAGCATAGTCATCTATGAATATGAGAACACATATTGCACCTCCACCTAAGAGTGGTTTAAAAGGACCCATTACATGACTTTTGATAAAATGTAAAGTGTTTTTTGTCCTCCATCATCTTCCTTGTAGAAAAAATTTTACATGCTTCTTACCCATTGCATATCCTTCACATTCCTTTATCTTGGTGAGATTTTTGGGAGACCATTTACCATATTAAATTTCTCCATAACCTAGAGGATTTGATAGATAACATGGCATATGTGCTCATGCCACAACCTTCTCACATCATCATACTTTGCTATACCACATACATTTCTATTTCCAATAAATTCTTGAAATTTATATAATTCATTCTCCACTTTACCTATTGCAGTCACTTGATAATTATTGTCCATATCATTGACTAAGCATTTATCATAGTAAAATTCTATTTTATATCCTTGATTGGAAATTTGAAATACAAAGAGAAGATTTATTGATAATTGAGGGTCAAGCTTAATATTTTTTAACATTCTATTATTCACTTGAACATTTCCACTCCCTTTAACTTCTAGAGGAATGTTATCTCCCAAATATATTTTTTCACTATTATATATCAAAATCAATTATCCATTCATCATTAAAAGAAATATATGCTTTAATTTCTACATAGAAAGAATTTCTCTTAGAATCAAATAATTTTGTAGACATGCTCTTTTCTTTATCATTAATCTTTTTGTAGCATTCATTATAAGGTTTATGTCCTTGCTTACCATAGTAATTATATTTCTAGTTGTTTATGTTTGGATTCATAGATGAGACATTTTTACCTCTATACTTCAAATTCTTTCCATTAGATTTATAATCTTGTGTCTTTTGATTTTATTGCTCTCCATTCATTACAAATGTTTGAGAGTCACACTCAACAGTAGAAGATTATCTTTCTTTTATTTGACATTTTTCTTCTTGAACTAACTTAACACATAACTCATTGAATTTAATATCTTTTCATTTGTCTGTAGTGTCAAATCCCTTTATAAAAGATTGATAAGAACTTGGAAGACTTTGTAATATTATTTGTACAATATCTTCATCCTCTATGCTCTTTCCAAGTGAGACCAACTCGTTTTTCTTTTCCTTTAATTTACTTAAATGAGACACTATTTCTTGCACCATGAGCTTGTTACTTTCAGATTATAGAGCTCTGTGGTGAGAGATATAATCTATACGTTACCTCAATTTTGATAGATTTTTTTCAGAATCTTCCATACTTGCAGTTCACTTCTTTCATTTCAAACTTCTAGAAAAACTTCTTCTAAAAGTGTTAATTTTATCAAAGATACTGTCTTCTTGTCTCTCCTATCCTAGTCATCTTGTTCTCTTTGAGAATCTATTGGTCTTCTTTCATTACACTTAGCAATATCATAACAATTGTAGAGTTAGAAACATTTCAATTTGTGAAACTCAATCATAATAATTTCTTCCATTCAATCTAACTAAGGGCAGAGGATGACCAAGAGAATCCATTGATTAACTTCTCAATATTCAAATTAAGGGATTGGAAAATCTCATCAAATATATGTTACAATAGCTTGGCACCAAAAAAATAAAAAATTAATGCAATAAAGCACATAAAAAAATGCATAACACTTCCGAAGGATCAGATTTGCTCTGATATCATGATAAAAATGAATTTAATAAATGGAAACAACACCATGAACAAAGAACCAATAAAGGAATTTTATTGATTAACAAACTGCAATAGGATGCCTCTATTTATAGAGGTCCTTAC
Source organism: Cupressus sempervirens (assembly GCA_028749045.1). Lineage (NCBI taxonomy): Eukaryota > Viridiplantae > Streptophyta > Pinopsida > Cupressales > Cupressaceae > Cupressus > Cupressus sempervirens. Next base: position 710,437,653 of record CM053783.1, read on the forward strand.
AACATTGTAGTATCAAATTACATTCTTACTCACTTACTCACTCACAACGTGGACAGAGAATGATGAATTACTGGACATCATTGAAACTGATCTTAACAACCACTACATAAGTGGGTGTCTTATTTGCTGTAGGAGTGGAGTTAACTGGAGTGTCGCCATAACAAACCGTAGACATGCATAGATTCATCCAATAACATGCCTCTGCTCCGTCAAATGTAAGGCCTATAATATTTCTGAACTTATAGGCAGAAGCAGAGAAGTTTATGATTATTGATAAATATTAGTTACTTTGACATTGATATCACCTGAAATAAAACGATTAACACGTTCAATTCCTATAGAGTATTGTATAGCATTAGATAGGAAGAGGAAGAACAGCCACATATTTAGTCATCAAATACAAGGGAAATTATATTTCTGAGCTTATAGGCTGAAGCAGAGAAGTTAAATATTAGTGATAAATATTTATCAGCTATCACATTGACATCACCGGAAAATAAACGACTACAACGTCCAATCCGTATGGAGTATTTTATAGGCTCAGACAAGAAGAGAAACAACTGCGACATATTTAGAAATCAAATGCAAGAGAAAAACTATGGTAAAGTTGAACCCAGAGCAGCTAGAAATCATACCTCTGATTTTCTTTCACCACTTGAAGGTTGCCCGGCATTAGATCAGTTAGCTGCATTTTTGTTTTCTCTGGCTTTCTTAAATGCCCATGCTTTCGCTGCTAAGTCAACAGCTTTAGAAATCTTTTCCTCCTGAAAATCTGCAGCCCATTTGTTGTAGCTTTTCAATATTAGTTCCGGCAATCCTGACAAGCAGCAATCCACCACATTCTCGAGGTTGTTGCGTAGAGTATCCAACAAGAGCTCACGATCCACTATCTCTTGTTCCTTTATAAATTGAGACACCTCCAACAAGGAATAAGTTGGCGCTAGATCCTCCCAACAGGCATAACCAAATCTCGCTTGTTTCAACAACATGTCAAAATGCTTGCGAGTAGCAGAATATATGGATTGGCAAGGATCCTTGGAACTTCTGGCCGGAATCCTGGTGTAGAGCGACTGTTTACACGGGTCTCTGACGGAAGCTGACCATTCAAAGAGCTTTGGCGAGCATCTGTCAAGTGCTTCAACAACAGAGTCGTCCTCGTCTTTGATGCTTAGTCTCGATTTGAAATGCCTGAATACATTTTTCAGAGACTTGTAGTCTCTTTCGGCTTGGTATCTCAGCAGAAACGCTTCCATGTTCGACATGCTGAACGATTCGGCACTTACGGCGACGTTCTCGGGAAAGTCTGCAAATTCCATGAGATGTTGTGCTTGTTTATAAGCAAGCACAGCTTCTCGCACAATGAAATTTCTGTTCTCGTCACGCGGAGGAAATGAGCTTACACCCACTTCAAATATCATCTTTACCAGCGATAGAGCTGTCAACCGCCACGTCCGTTCTTTGACAAGTGGGAAACATTTGAACGGGCTCTTTAAATCTTACTTTTGATCTACAAATTCTTTGAGTTGATCTGCAAAATTTAAATTTGGATCATTGCTTCCCATTAGAGCTATCAATTCACTCCAGCCTTTGCCTTTCACAAAAGATCTCGCCATGCTACTCTTTAAATTTCCAAAAGAGCGACTGTTTTCATTCAACAAACTCTTTGGATCTTCTCCATAAATGACAACACGCTCCAAAACATGTTCATATGTTTCTTCAATGTCGTCTTTATCCTTTAGTTTCCTCTTCAAAACTTTGCGTACAATTTTGTCCCACAGCAAAGCCAATAATCCCCAGAAGAGCATGCTCACTAAAATTGTCACAGCAGCAGTTGCGAAGTACAATACAAACCAGGGAATAACAAGGAAAGTTGAGAAGAGCACCTTTATAATAACACATATTGATTTCAAGTATACTTTTATCTTTCTGTAGCATTTGTATTTTTTCAATTTAAGCCATATTGCAGAGTTCATGCCCATCAGATCAAATACTGCATAACCCAATACAACTTTTTGTACCGGATAGCAGCGAGAAATACCTACGAGAAAGACGTGTGTACAATTATACCAGAACTTTTCAAGGTTCCGAAAATAAAGAACCGATGTCAGCCATCTGTAGAAGATAAAGATCCATCCGATGAGGATGAAGACACATTGAAGGGAAAATAAGGGCACACTCTTAACAAGAGATCTCAGCAGAATTACTTTCACAGCAAACAGTACAACACAGCATGTCACAATGCCTCCCGTTGCTGCGCCAAATGTTGACCTCGCTATCACATACTCTGGTTGACAAACTCGACTCACCCACCATGTCTTTATTATCTTACATTCAAATTCATCTTTTTTATCTCCATCCTGGAATTCATTGTCAGCGAGATAAGAAACAATAGTGCGACTGAGTTTCAGAGATGAATTTACCAGCAATAACTACGTAGCCCAGAAGGACAACCAAGCATATAATTGATATAATATGTGAGAACATGGTAAATCAAGATATAATATGTGAGAACCCTCAATCTTCTAATGAATTCCTGCTTAGATCTTGCAAGAAACATAATTAAAGTTGGAAATCATGGAAAAAAGGATTAGTGAAATGGGAGCCTACATAGGGCAGAACCGTGAGGAAGTACAAACCAGAACCACTTTTAGAGCAAAGACAAAAGTCTCTGAATATGACAAAACCCCCTCTCCCAAGTGATGAAAAAAACAAAAGAAAAAATAAATAGTAGCTGATTTATCAGTAGACATAAAGAAAGTAAAACCACCTAAGTTTTCTAGTTCTAAGTCCAGGGAGGAAGTAGAAGCATGGTTAATCGAGATGGAACAATATTTTGAGATTAGGAATTTATCTGAGACCTCAAAGATAGTTTGGGAAATATATCATTTCATCAGAAAAGTTGCAAACTTGTGCGGAAATACCAAGTTCGAGAAAAACATTAGAACCACTGATATCACTTGGGAGAAATTTGTGAGCATATTTCAAAAATGTTGGCCACCTCTAACATTTTATGATCAAACGCTTTTAGATTTCCAAAACTTTAAAAAATGAGATATGTCAGTACATAAGTATTGGGAGAGGTTTACACGATTAATTAAATACATGCCACCTTATCAACAAGGCACTAATCTATAGGTTGAAAATTTTATCATGTGTTTGAACAATAGGATATGAGGAGCTATTGATGTTCTCACTCCTCAAACCATGCAAGAGGCCCTATAGAAGGGATGACTCCATTTGAGACAACAAAAGGAAAACTACCTAGAATTTGGATGGCGACTTTGGACCATAGAAAAAATAATTTCAAGATTAGAAGAATAATAAACCTGAGCTTAAAAGTGGTGGAGCAAGGGATGTCAAAAGTAATTTTTATGTGAATAAGAACAACAGGAATAATGGGAAGAAGGGACCACCAGGAGGATGTTATAATTGTGGAGGAGATCATTTTATGAAGTAGTGCCCTATCAAACCTGACATTAGCTAGCCACAATGACCACTTTTTCCATAGTAGTAGCAACCCTTTCAGCAAAGGATTCATGTAGGCCTACATAATAAACAAGCAGAGTAGCAGATAGGCCTCATTGAAACTCTGGCTAAGATTTACGAGAACCCTGTATTCATATTAATTGATACTAGAGCATCTGAATATTTTATATCACCTATACTATTAAGTAGGTTCTTGAAAAGATCTAGTTTTATGAAAAAACCATGGATAGTTGAGTATGCAAACCAGTCAAGGGCTAACGTGGAGCAATGCCTATTTGAAGCTCAGGTTGACTTTCAAAAATTTTCAACAGAATTGAACTTATATGTAGCACTTCTAGGGTCATACAATATTATCATAGGAATTAATTGGCTTAGTGAACATAAGGAAAAAGTAGGGTGTCTTGCCAAAACTATAAACTGTGTGGATGATCAAGGTAGACCAACAAGCATTTCAGGGGTTTAAACATGAAATTAGATCAAAAAAGATTTTTACAATGCAACTTAAGAGATATTAGAGGAAAGGCTATGAGATTTTCACAATTAGGATTGAGGATATGAAGGAATCTAAAACAACCACATATGGGGATGACCATGTTTATGAAGATTGGCAAATCAAGAAAAAGTTAAAAGATTCCTTTGAAGAAAAATACCCCTATTTGAAGAATTACCAAGATGTGTTTCCTAAGGAACTTCTTGGACTATCCCGTTCTTGGGCATTTGATTTTACCATAGACTTGATACCAAGAGTGGAACTCATATCTTGAGATCCATATAGAATGACAACTACAAAATTAATGGCGTTACAGATTCATTTACAAGATATGCTAGATAAGAAGATGATTCGGTCTAGTGTCTCACTGTGGGGAGCCTCAATGCTATTTGTGAAGAAGAAATATGGAACCATGAGACTATGTATAGATTACAAAATGCTTAATAAAGTCACCATAAAAAACCACTACCCATTGTTGAGAATAGATGATCTTTTTGTCCAAATGAAATATGTGACAGTATTTCTAAAAATTGATTTAAGATTAGGATACCATCATCTTCGAATCAAAGATGAGGATATACATAAAACTGCATTTAAAATGAAGTATGGACATTATGAGTTTGCAATATTGCCTTTCGGGTTAACCAATGCCCCAACTTCTTTCATGAATTTAATGAACAACATATTTTTGGATTGTCTGGACAAGTTTGTATTGGTCTTTATAGATTACATTTTAATATACTCTAAGAAAAAATAAGAACATCATAGGCACTTAGAAACAGTTCTGCAAAGACTAAGAGAACACAAGTTATATGGGAAACTATCTAAGTGTGCTTTTTTCCAAAAGGGAATTTAGTATCTAGGGCACATTTTATCAGCTCAGGGTATAGTAGTGGATTCATCTAAGATTAAAGAAATCAAAGAATGGACCATACCTAGAAATGTCTCCAAATGTAGGAGCTTTAATGGATTAGTTGGGTTCTATAGAAAGTTTGTCAAAAAAATTTCAAGGATAGCCTGTTTGATCACTTCATGGAACGGGAAGGAAATTATTTGGATAGAGAAGTGTCAATCAACATTTGAGGTTTTTGAAAGAAAATTGACTACTACACCTATTTTGAGGGCACCTGATCCACAGAAATAGTTCGTAGCTATAAAAAATGCATCCAAAGAACGATTGGGAGGTGTGCTAATGCAGGATGAATAAGTCATTACTTACAAGTCTATGAAACTAAAAAATTATGAACAAAATTATGCACCTTATGATCTTGAATTGGCATCAATAGTGCATTTTTTGCAAATGTGGAGACATTACTTAATTGGAAATCCTTTTGAGCTTAGATCTAATCATCATAGTATTAAGTATATCTTCACCCAACAGAACCTTAATGCTAGACAAAGAAGGTGGCTAGAATTCTTAGCAGATTATGAGTTCAATATAAGCTATATCAAAGGTAAGGAAAACAAGGTGTCTGATTCCCTATGCCGAAGAAGACACATCTTGGCGATGACTACTGTAAACATTAGGTTGAGGGACAAAATTTTACAACATATGGAGCATGATGAATGTTATGCAAAAATCATCTTGGCTCTTATCAAAGACCCACAAGATCGTAAGTATTCAAAGTTTAGCTTAGGAGAAGATGGATTATTAAGATACCACCACAGAATCTATGTGCCTAATGACCCTAAACTTCGAAGTCTAATTTTAGGTGAATATCACTTAGCTCCATACTCAGGAAATCTAGGAGTAAAACAAAATGTTATCCAATATAAAAACTTTATATATCTGGAAGGGGATGAGAAGGGAAATAATTGAATTTTTAGTAGGGTGTTTAGAATGCCAGAGAGAAAAGGCAGAAAATCGGTACCTAGTAGGCCTATTACACCCAAATGAAGTACATGAGTGGAAATGATAGGTAATATCCATGGATTTTTTACAATGGTTAGCTATGACCCAGAATTGATACAATAGCATTTTAATCATGGTTGAAAAATTGACTAAGGTTTCTCATTTCATACAAGGGAATTTATCTGATGGAGCACCCAAAATTGACCATAAGTTCATAAAAGAGATCTTCAGGTTGCACAAAATTCCAAAGAAAATTATTTCAGAGAGGGATGCTAGGATAACTTCCAAATTATGGTAAACATTATTTACAACTTTGGGCACCAAACTGAATATTAGTACAACCTATCATCCTGAGATAGATGGTCAGACATAATGATTAAATCCAATATTAGAAGATCTCCTAAGAGTATATTGTATGGACTGACAATACCAATGGGAAACATACTTACCCTTGGTAGAAATTTCATATAATAACTCTTATTCATCCACCATTAGAATGGATCCCTTTGAGGCTTTGTATGGTCGTAAGTGTAGAACTCCAACGAGTTGGAATCGATTGGAAGATAGAATCATTGTCGAGCCTAAAATGCTTTAGGAAATAGAGGAATCGGTGCTCTAGATTTGTCAGAGGTTAAAGGAAGCAAATGACAGACATAAGACTTATGCTGACACCAAAAGAACACCTAAAGGATTCTCAGTAGTGGAAAAGGTGTTACTAAGGGTTAAACCTTAGAAAAATACTATCAAGTTTGGAAAAAAATGCTAAGTTAGCCTCAAGATATTTAGGACCCTTTGAAGTTTTAGAAGTTGTAAACCTAGTGGCATACAAGATTGCCATACCACTAGCCCTTGCCAAGATGCATGACATCTTCCATGTGTCATATATTAAAAAATATGTTACCCACTATGAACATATGATTGATTGGAATTTATTGGACGTGTGAGAACCAGGATTGGTAGATATAAGATCACTCAAAATACTCGAGGTATGTAAGCTACAATTATGAAATTGAGAAAGAAAGTAGTGCAAGGTCTAGTGGGATCATTATGCTAAAGATAATGCCACCTGGGAGGATTTATCATGTATTTTTAAAAAATATCCCTATCTTTTCTCTGAGATTGAAAATTGAGCATTTCTTTTCTTTGCATATAACTAACTGAGTACTACTTAAATTTGTTATTATTTTCATTGAGGATGATGAAAAATCTAAGGGGATGGGTATGTTACATCCCAAATTTTTGACTTCAATTTCTATTTTGATCTTAGTAGTTGGTTTAAAAAATTATTATCAAGTGAAGTGAGTTAGTTAATTAAGTAGTTGTATAAATTTATTCCTTCCTGATCATTTGAAGTGAGCTAGTTAATTATAGTTGTTCTATCAATTTACTTCTACTTGATCATGTGAAGTGAGTTAGTTAACTATAGTGGTTGTATCAATTTATTTATTCCTAATCATGGGAAATGAGTTAGTTATTTATACATTGATGAAATTTCTAATGGTCACTAGATGATCGACAATGGTTTTGAATTAACAATTAATATATCTTGAATTAGTGTCTTAGCAGGAATGTTTGTTTGAATGATTGTATGAAGAAGACTGAAGAGAGGGAAAACATTGCTAAATGGGATAATCAGAATAGGATGGTCGAATAGTCCAGTCATCTAAATCGATAGGTTTGACCTAAGACCACTCTAGCAAGGATACTAGGTTTGACAACATGTTACATTATGGAACCACATGAGCTATTAAAGGAACAATATAATAATCAATAAAAAATTAAAACTATAATTCATAACTTTCAATAAATCATTAATGAATTCATTATTATTCACACATAAATACAAACATATGTATATAAAAAATAAGGTGACACGAATAAATTATAAGCTATAATCTAATGATGCCACTCTATAAATACATACACATGAACATATATAAGAATGAAAAATAATAATAAAATAATAAAATCAAAATTTTCAACTTCTTATTCTTTCCCTGTATTTTCTTCCTTCTTTTAAATATCTAAATTGATTTTCATTTAAAAAGTCTCTTTGTAACTGATGGTAGCCAAAGATCCAAACAAATTCTTTTTCATAGAGTCTCATGATTGTGTCTCAACATATCTTTTACCTTTCTTCCTTCTCTACTATTAGGCTCTCTGCATTTACATAGAGTGGAGGGACTAAATTTTAAATCCAATTGAAACCATTATTATTCCATATTTTCCCATATCACCTTCACATTCATATATGTGGGTTACTAAGCAAGGAGTAGAGCCCTATTGTTCCAACCACAAAGAATCCGAACATAACAAAGGAGTCATGTAAGGTACTACCGAGATTTTCTTCTTTATTTTTATATTCCTTCTTAGTGCCAAGTCTCTTGTGGTTCAAGTAGAGTATAAAGACCAAATTCAAAAGTCGTCAAACCATGTATGTAAATCTTCCATGTTGTTGCACCAGTCAGGTATTCCTTTGAACATAAAGTCCCATTTATTGATATCTAATTATTACTGACCAAATGCAAGGGGATATTAAATAGATTATCGAATATGGACTCTACCATCTATATCATTCATGTTACTTAATCAAGATAGTATATCAATCATGCATGAACAATTATCTTAGCTCATAATTTATTACCTCCATTTATCTCACTTAGAAATGAAAATGTTGTTATGAAATCCAAACATCGATGAGTTCACTAGGAAATGATGCCATTATAGGTGAAGAGGTGTAAAGCAATATAGTGGATATAAACTCATGAGCACCTAGGAATCACTGGCATGGTAGCTTGAAAATGGTGAGAAGGTGTAGAGAGTTTGCACAAATAAGAATGACATCAAATTAAATAAATAATAAGCTAAAACTATAATATCTCATGTATGTTCTAGTTACATAAAATGTTTTCAAGTCAAGTGGTGGAGATTGGGTTTGTAGACCCAACTTGAAATCCTTGGCCGGGGTAGAAATTAAGCTGGTGTGTCGAACATGTGATCTTTGTTGTTTGTCCAAATAGTTCATTTATTTTGGAGAATAACTATTGAGACTTTCAACGTACTTGATTAATCAGATGGTTGGGCTTATGAACATCCCAAGCCCAATCCTGAGGTAGGGAGGGTCATTCTATTAATTTAGGATGTCTGGGGATAAGTAATGGTGCCTGTCCATAAGAGGTAGTGAATGTATAATATTATGATTCCCCCACCCCCATACATATATATTCAATATGCTTTCAAAATTATATACATCTCTTCCTATTCTCCCTTTTTGTTGCATCATCACATATTCTTCTCCTTTTACATATTAGATCTTATATTACATCTTCTCCCCCTTTTTGACATTAATGCCAAAGGTGTATACGATATCTAGTAATGCTAAAGTGTTACAAAAAATCAAAATGTACCTTTAGAATCAATGACATTTTCCTATCCCAATTTTCTTGCAACACCTTGCTTGCATGCAATGCAATGTAAACTTTTGCTGATAATTCGATCATGTGATCAACTATGGAGAAGTTAACATTGTGGATGAGAGTTTTAGCATGTGCAATATGTTTATGTAATATATCCATGTTTGGAAGTATCATGTCTTGAATTCTTACAAGTGTGGCCCTTATCCTGGCTTCTTCCCTTAGTAGTTCGGCTTGGATATCAGTCAGAAATCTAATCTTTTTGTAATGAGAAAAACCTTAGCTTGGATCAAGCAATAATTGGTGTGTACTTGCCTTCAGATCTTCATCTATCTTGGATATTTTATCTTTGATTTCTTGCATAAAGGTAGATGTATCACATAGTTTACTGAATAGAAAAGTGAGATTTTTGGTAGAGGTTTCCAACGAGCTTAGAGTAGTAGACAAGTCTACTTGATATATTGCAATCTTCTATGCAACTAGCTCCAATACGTTGTTTTCAAATTTATTCTCTACTCTTTGCAATAATTTCTCATGACCATTCAAATCTTCATTAAATTTTTGAACCACTTCTACTAATTGAACCAAAATATTTTTACAAGTATCAACCTCGGTGATGAGTGCATTTGCAAGAATGTTCTTTGCATCTTCTAGCACTTGATTTTCTTTGTTTCTCTCCTCTCTAAGCCTCCATTTCATGGCTTTCTTCTATAATAGATCACCTACTAAGTGCATTTGATCAGGATTTAGAGTAGAGATATCCCAATTTGGGATAGCTCTATCCTCATCAATATCAATGTCTTCTTCGTTATCTTTTCTTTTGCTAGAAACTTTTGTACTCGGTTGAGGCTTGCTTTCAACTATCTTTGTACTGATTATTTGCATACTTGCAATAGTAACAATAGTGGGAATGGAAGGACTAGAAACAAAATTAGTTAATTAATTGATTTAAAAAATACTTAGTTGCTGAGTAAGTGTAACTAATGAAGGAGGAACCACTAACTACTTAGTAGATGAAGTGCTGGTCACTTTAGTCAACGAAGTACTGAGCTAAACAGGTGCATATATTGGTTGAGTACTTGTATTTGCAGTGTTTTCTACAACTAACTCTGAAGTACCTTTATTTGAGCTTGATGACTATAAATGTTTTCTTAAAGAGTGAAGAGGTGAGGCTATAACTGTTGTTGCAATCTTTTTAGGGTCTATTTCCTCAATGCTCTCAATCTCAAGGAGATTTCACTCAGTGGCATTCTATTCTTGTTCCTCATCATCTATATTATCATAATTTTTTTCTTCTTCATTGCCATTTTCATTTCCTTATCATCTTGAACATTATCATCTTTATCACTAACATTAACAAAAAAATCACTCTTCTTATGAAGTTTTTAGATATTATTCCATGTATTAGTAGCATTCCTCACCACATGTTCAATGTCATTGACCAGTATCAAGTAGGTGTTAAATTTCAAGGTAAGTTTTACTTCATTCTTCTTGATGGACATTTTTACCTCTTTTTCATTAAGACTCGACAAGATTTGCCTCAAAGTTTGCTCATATATATGCTTTGTAGTTTTTTTTGGCATGTTCCCGTTTTGGTTTGATTCTCTCAATAAGTTCATTGGGTATTTGCTGTACAAGTTGGTATAGTGAATATGTCCATTTACCTAGTTTAGACATAACCATGTCTTCAACATGCTGATTTTCTTCTTCATTCCTGGTTTCATACCTCAATGATTTAAAAAATTTCCATGCAAGCTCTATAATCAATCTCTTTCAATTTCTCTTGAAATGTGGGTGGAGGCCGTCTAAAAATTACATCCTCTATTTCTTCACCTAATTTCACTTTCTTTCTAGATGACCTTCTAGTAAACAACATAGTAGATGACTTGGTAGGTTTGATTATGATAACCTTACCTTTCTTCCTGATTTTCTCTTCCTCTTTTGATTTTTTTTCATCTACCTCATCTTTGACATCATCTTCAATTATATCATCTCCTTTATCTTGTGTGAGTGGGAGAGTAGAACTAGGTTGTCTTATTTTTTCTATCATGTTCTTTCCTTTGTTAATAGCCTAAGGAAGCTTTATCTCTAGTTCTATTCTATCTTTGGCTTCATCATATGTACCAAAATATGTGGCCTTGGGATCCATAAGTTTAGTCAACATTTCCTTAATAATGTCCCTAGTGTTACCAATATTAATGTCATAGCCTAGAGGCTTGAACGATACAACTTTATGTTTGACTACTCGTATATATACTTTCTCACAATCTACCATTAAACAAATATCATCCTTGTAATCTTCTAAACCTTCCTTTGGAATTCTAAATTTGTTATTCATCTTTTCCTTGAATGAATTGAAATAGTTATCCATTCAACTAACATAATTTTCTCTCATCTCTACTATATACTCATTGATTTGATATAGTATAGGCACATCTTTTCTTTATACAACTATACCTTTTGAAGGGAAAAAGTTTTTACAAAGAAGAATAAACAGGTTAAAAGTGATCCATATTTACACAAGCTATTCTTTGATATTCTTATGCTCTCCATATTTTGTTGAATTGGATCAACATCAACTCAGCAAGGTTTAAGGACATGTTTTTGTTCACCTCCTTGAAAGTGAGATCCACTACCTCACATGATACACTATTGAGTCAAATAGAGCTATATAATTTGTATGTAATTACATGAATTCCAAACTTTAGCTCCATGTTAGCTACATAATTGATCTTTATTCCTCTTCCATCCCATTTAACAAGATTTTTCTTTCCCAATTCTACTCGACTTAGGGTTTTGGTAGTCTACCTTCACCAACATTGGGAGCCATGTGATTCAATGAATCATTTTCTTTGTTATGGGGATAAGGTGCTCCAACCATAGTTTCTCATTGTCTACATGACTAACGATAAACCTTATCTACTTTATCTGAAAGTCTCGGGGCATGTGCAAAATGTGAGTTAAATCCTTGGTTTCCAAGTGTTGATGCTTGAGTTTCAATACCTCATTCACAAAAGGATTTTCCAAAGTTTCATCCATTTCTAGGGTTCTTATATATTGAATTATACAATGAAAATGTTATCAAATATCATTAACTAGAAGTACCTTTAATGAAATTTGAGATTGAGCTGTAGTAGGATCAACCGTTTCTGTAATTGTCAGACCAAACTTGAAGTCAAGTGCCTCCATTCAACTCCTTGGACTAACATCTTCGGTCCTTTCTTGGTTTTGCTATTGGAGGATTCCATTGCTTGATAGGGTTTATGAATAGCATGAAAAACCTCAACAACAATTGACACATATAGGTAAGATGCACAAAAATCACTCTTGACATAAGCTCTTGAAAATTCATGGTGACAAATGAATTTGATTTCACGCTTTTTAATAAATTTCACTTATCAATTGCCATAAATTCCTAGTACATTTTCTTGCTCCATGATAGGTTATCTTCCACTCGGTTTGAATTAATTTCTAGACAGAGCCATTCATGACTTGGTGTCCACACAAAGACTTAGTTACTCCCAACCTTTCTTGGTAGGGTCTTGTAGCTTGACCTAGCTCGATAATTTATAGAATTTATTTAAACACTCAGTGATCCCTTTACATCTTGAATGTTGATATGGATCTTTCCTTCTAGTTGACTAGAACTGATGTAAGATGACTACTTCATAATCTTAGTTCTGGTTATCCTTGTGGTAGATCAAGTACAAATGCTTGAGTCATTAATTCTTTATTGACATGCGCTTCATTTCTTGGACTTGAATTCTTAGAAAATTTTGGAATCTATTTCTATCTCATCTTCTTTCTAATGTTATCAGCCTTGGCTTTCTTTTCATCTTCAATTATTCTAGTGTTTGTACAATTATTGGCAAGGTGTCCAAGTTCTATACAAATGAAAATATTCTAGTGGTGTCTCTTGTCCTCATCTAATGTTTCACATAGTTTATTCCAATGTGTCCAAATTCTCCAGAATAGTGACAATCTATTCTATTGGGTTTAATATCTTAGTTTTTCATTTAGAATATTTGTGCCCATGCTTCTTGCATTTGTGACATTTGCCTTCAAATTTAAGTTTGTCTTTGCATTCATGAGCTCTATAACCATGCTTATTGAAATTGAAATATTTTCTACTAAATTAAGTTTTACCATTACTCCATTATTTGTTTGATGTATGACCTAACTTACCACAGTGATTCCAAGTAGGTCTTTGATTCTTTTGAACTCCTTGCTTGGATGATTCACCTTCTTCTATAAATCCAATTCCTACTTTTCCTTTTTTTCTATATTGGTCTTTCTCATTTAATTGATGCATATCTACTTGAGATTTCATCATCCTCTCATTGGTTTTCTTTTCAGTGTTTAGATCATTCTATAATATTTCATTTTCTTATATTAGATTCATGATTTCTTCATTTGCATTAGTAAGTTGATCAATGAAGTATGCTTGTTGAAGGGACAGATGTTGAATTGTCATCTTCCATGACTTCATAGAATCTTACTGACTGAATTTATTGTTCTCTATTCAACTTTCAAAATTCTTCTTGAAGTGTACCATTCTTTTCTAATAGTTCTTTTTTTTGCCTCATTAGATTCATCTAGAAGACTTTTGGAATAGATATCTTCAATTCTTTCTTCAATGTAGAGTTTTTCATTCATCTATACTGCGAGATCTTTTCTTCTTTTTAGGAATTGAGAGAGTTACTCATTTGCTTTCTTAAATTTCCCAATATCCAATTCCAAATGTACTTTTTTAAATTTTCAATAGCCTTATCAAGTCTAAATACTTCCATTGCCTCTAATCTTTGCTAAAGCTATTAAACTTCTTCTCTAAGAACCATAAAGCTGTGATACCAATTGTTGAGATTATAGGATAGGCTAAGTTACTGAGGGGGGAGGGGTGAATCATTAGCCAATAAAACTTAATCTTAATTCACCAATTAATCCTTCATGTGTATTATGATTTAATTGCAAGCATGAAAAGCTGAAAGAATTAAAACATTCATAACACTTTGACACACAATATGGTGACCTAGAAACCTTCCAAATAGAAAGTAAAACTGGGGTGTGGATGATACCCACATGCTTTAGCATTGCAGTATAATTTTTTCCTATTAAGGCTTACAATGATTATTTCTAATGATCCACCCTATTAGGAGCAATAAGGATTACTAGGTCCACCTTGTAAAAGGATTTTAAAATATACAATGAAGTATGCACTCAATAAGGAGACTTACAAAAGACTATTAAGTCTACCTTGTGAGAATATTTAACTATTCTACTTGTTAGGATAAACCAGTGGCTGATCACTAATTTTTAACCTTGATTTGTTGAATGAGATTTATTTGAAGTGTACTGATCACCTTGTTGTGATAGATAAATCTTTGTTGCTCCTTATACTAGTGTAGCCTTTTTACTTTGCACTTTTGATTTTATATCTTCTTACCATTTGTTCCATATGTATATTAGGATGTGATACAATACACTATATATACACCAATTCAATGTACAATTCATCAAATTTGGATACAATATAAGTTTCATCAAAATACAAAAACTCAACCCAATTGTAGGTACTCAAGTCGTTAAGAAAAACTCAGTGAGGTTCTGACACTCAACAACCATTATCAATGCTTAGCATCATCATGCACTCAGTAGATGTAGAATCTTGGCTCATACTAATCACTTCCAAGTACTCTGAACTCATTCTGCACTGGTGACTTACTAAACACTGTGAAACTTGGCATATAAACTAAATCACTTGGTTGATACTACATATCTTAGTCAACACTATCACTGAGAGCTTGGTATAAACTAAATCACTTGGTTGATACTGCATAACTTGGTCAACACTAGATTCTTATTGCTAATGCTGCAAACTTGGTGAACATTGAAGAACTCAGTTTCTAATAAGAAACTCGATAAACACTATAAAACTCACTTTACACTGATAATCACCAACTTGGTAGATACTACTCTGTGCAAACTAAATATTGATCCTAGAGCTTGGTAGCAACTGTAGAACTCGATATAGTCTGAATTACTTGGTTAACATTGTTAACTGTACAATAATCTAGGTAGCTACTAACCATCTAAATAAGTGTGTGTGTCACTAATAAAAAAAATTGATTTTAATGTCAATAGAAAGTTGTGCCAAAAGATAATAGGGAACTAAATTAAAATCATGAAATTTGTAAATAATTCCAATATGAATAACTAACCACCTATATTTAATTTGTGAGGGGTTTAAACATGAAGCTTTCATCAAGGTTTTCCAACTCCTAGCATAAAGGAGTTGTATTTATTGCCAATATCATTTTTTGGCTAATGTTGGAGCTCATAGATGAACCCAAGGTCATTGGGTGGAAATAAAAAGAGGAAGTACAACATCTGCAAGAAAAAATTATTCAATGGCAATGGAAAGTTAGAAAGATTGATTGTGAAAAATGGGTATGACAAACATTATCTTCCTCCTCCTTTTGCAATAATATGCCTCTAAGTTATGTAATATTTTACTTAAGAAGGGAGATTTAATGCTTACCACTCTTAAAACTTTCCCCTATTGAATTTCCTGCAATGTAGGAAAATAATCATTGTCCCTTTCTTTTTGGTTTCTTCTTTCAAGGGTAGCATAGAAAATGGTGACAACCCACCTTTTATCAAGGGTTAATTTTTCTTTATATCACCATGTTGTCTATAATCATCCATGTTTTAGTAGAATCCTTATCCATGAGAAAGGGAAAGACCTAATCAAGACAGGGTAATCTATTAAAATTGAAGAATTAAACCCTTTCCCTATATCAAACCCTACCAAAGAGAGTCCCAACCCTAGATCTTAGAAAAAATCTAGTAAATTTCATATGCTATATTGTCTTGGCCATAAATTATATCTCAAAGATACATTTTTGCTTGAAATCCCTTCAAAGAGGAAAAATTCTCCCCAAAGAAGCCAACGGCCCACCCATAAAAAGATGCTAAGTTGAAAAACACATCATAGATGTCGACAACAATGAGTCTAAGGATTATGAGGTAAGGATAGGAGTAAGATGCGAAAAAGAGGGCCAAAATAAGGATACCTCTACTGAAAGGAGGTCTAAAAGAATTAGAAAAGAAAAGAACAAAATAAGTTAGAGGACAAAAGGAACAACTCTATGGGTACAGAGGAATTTAAATTCCTCAAAGATGAGAGAGAGGTAGAGGATGAAAGTTAAATTGAGGACATGGAGGATGTAGACTAAATAAAGAAAGAAGAGGTCAGCTATAATAATGAGGATGAGGACATGGACATGACAGAATGAGAGGTCATTATTGAGTTTGACCTAGGAAGGAAAGCGGAAGATTAGAATGATCTAAATCACCCTATACTAGCCACAGAGAAAAACTAGGAGGAAAAGGTTGGAAAATATTCTCCAATTTTATGTTGTCATTTATGTTACAAAAATGTTATTTTTAATTGAAGAACTTAGTGTTTGTAGTATTAAGCTTGCATATCTCAATATTAACCGAGTATTCAGGTAAAGAATACTTTTCCAGCATTAGTTTCAAGTAGTTGGTTTATAAAGGGAGTCTTTCTTGTAGTATTGACTAATTGGTCTACCATTAAAGGACTTGTAGTATTGATTGAGCATTCAATCCTAGTATTGATTGTGTGATAACAAAAAGCATTTGTCTAATATTTAATAAATTAAGTAAGACTATTTGTATATTTATTTATTATTTAGATGTGGATTCATGCTGACTTGTCCTAGCTTATGATATACAATAAATGTCAATTTGTGAGGATAAAATGCGCAAGTGGAATATGAAATAAGATGGATACGTGAGCCAAGAAACAGGTAGGGCAAAAAAGTGTAAAAGACAATATGCAAAGAACATATGATTAAGAACGATCCAGAGGTCATGTTAGAAAAAAGGTCTAAATTTGCAAAGGAAGTTGTTTCATAAATCAAGTCAAAATTTTTGTTACCTTTAAACCATTGCAGCAGTAATGAAATCTCTAATAAAGTTGACTTAGCAATCATTTTGTAAATCCTCTAACAAGGTGACATTTAAAGATTGAAGTGCTTGAAGACCTCTAACTAGGCCACTCCTAATAGGGTGATATAAATCTTCTGACAAGGTTGGCTCTTAATAGGGCTCACTTTAGAAGAGTGAAAATAATTGTGACTATTTGCAAGGTGGTTTATGGGTGAGCCCACAATAGTGGTTGCCACTTTTGTGGCACAAACAAAATTGGAAATCTAAAAAAATCAAATTTTGGGGGTTCGCGTGAACCTTATGGGCCATGAAAACATCTAAAATCATTTTATTTGCCTTCAAATTGATACTTTCTAATAGACATGTTCACATGAACATTTGTTTGAATGAACATATACTATATGTTCACACAAATAGATTTTTTGTGCTAACATGTTTAATGAAAAATATTTGTTCTTTTTTAGAAAAAAAGAGAGAAAAAAATGGTCTTTTGACCCTTGATAGTGGGATCAAATGAACTCATACTATAAATCTGAAAATTTTAAAATTGTTTTTTTTAGAACAACCTTTCTAACAACTATAATTTTAATAGGTATTATATTCATTAAGACTTTCAAATATGAGTTTAACTCATTATGGGTTGATTAACAATTGAACATTGACTAACTTCAACACTTTGGGAAAAATTTTAAATAAGGTCGTTTTTTTTGAAATTTCTCTAGGAAATAGTTTATTGAGTTAGCTTTCTATTGAAAAAAGAAAAATTGATTTATGATATATTGGTTTAAGTTATGCATGTCAAAATGAACGTATGTTTGAATTACAATTGATGTCACTTTAAAACTTCATAAACTATACAATATAAAACCAAATTGATTCGCTCTAGATATTGATATTAAAAATCCACCATCAAAATAGTTACCTCATTATTATTTATTGAAAAAAAGTTATGCTTGTCAAAATGATTGTCACTCTTTAAAAATATTGATTTTTCATCTATACTACTTTTTATGGGAGAATATTTTTTTACTTAAATAAATTTTGTTTTATTTTTAAAATATGGTTACAAAGTAGGGAAAAAGTACTATAAATCACTATTTTATTTCATCTTCAAATTCTTAATAGTTTTAGAGATACCGTCACTCAAATTTGAGGTTTGTTTCAAATATATTGATTTCAATGTCAAAATTGGTCAAAAAGTGGAACCTAGGATTGTGGGCTCACCCTTATCCTAAATTGGGTTTCCACATTAAATATTAGTGTTATCTATGTTCATGATAGTTTCTTATGCTTTATGTTTCCACAACTAAGTTACTAAAGGATAAAATAGAGTACTTAATAAAATTAAGAAGGCTTTGTTAACCAAGTATCACTAATATTCTAGTGTTAACCAAGCTGGACAGTATTGCATGATCAGTGAAAGTTTTTATTGACATCTAAGGGACATGAATATTTTTTTAGTGTAACTAATTCACCCCTCCCCTCTAAGTTACACACTTACATTTCAAACTGTTAGTGTCAGATATGTTAGTTCTTGCAAGGAAAGGTATTATGGACCTAAGCTAAAGATGATCTTAACAAAGATAACTTTTCAACGTGACACAAGATGAAGTTGCATCTATCAAGCATTAGTGATGATGGTATATTCTACTTGGAGAATAAATATGTAGCATGACACAAACTAGTGACTATAGAGAAAATGAAGATAGCAAAGGATCAAAATACAATGATGATTGATATTGCATCCTCTCTAAACTATTATGAGTTTAATGAATTCAAAGGTTTTCCTACTACATTTGATATAAAAGAAAAGCTAAAAAGAGTTTATGGAGGTGACAAAAATATGCAAATAGTTTAAGGGATAAGTTTGATCAAGTGAAAATGAAAGAAGTTGAGAACATTGCCTAATACAGTGAGATGATCAAAGAAAGTGTAAGTGTAATTAGATTTGTAAGAGGAAAACTTGATAATGGAACAATAATTATCAAGGTACTAAGAACTCTTCTTCCTATTTATGCAATTAGAGTTTTAGTTATTCAATAGATGAGATGCTATCTAGAAAATTATTTAAGCTTAGAGCATGCTCTTGTGGGAAGATTAACTTCTTTTGAGTTGGATATATTTGATAACTATGCTCCTACTTCTAGTAGTCTTGAATCTACATTCAAATCCAAAATAACTCTTGGTAGAAAAGGATGGAACTCAAAAGGCAAAAAGGTTGATACCGATGAGGAAGATTATTTAGATGAAGACCTTACAGTCATTGAAGCCCTTCTACAAAAAAGAGTAGCAAAAGGGAAAAGAAAATTCAAAGGTAAAATTCTATTTATTTATTTCTTATGTAAAGAGGTTGGTCACATTGTTGTAAGATGTCCAAATAAAGAGGATAAACATGAGAAAATATACAACAATTTCAAAGGGAAGAAAGACTTCAAAGGCTTCAAGGACTACACATACAAAGGTAAGAAATCATGTTACATTGGAAAAGATTCTAATAGAGATAATGACAAAGATGATGTAGTCTATATTAATATTAAAGATGAATCTAATAATGAGGAAAATGAAAAATTGGCACTTATCTCTCATGTTAGCAAAAATGATTCATAGATCATAGATAGTGGTTATTAAAAGTACATGATTGGTCATAAAATTATATTTGAACATTTAGAATAATATGATGGTAGAAGTGTTAGATTTGGTAACAATGAACCATTTTATGCAAAAGGAAAAGGAATCATATCATTAACTGATGGAATATAGTGTAAGAGTGCCTATTGGGTTGAAGGATAAAGACACAATCTACTCTATGTAGCATAGCTGAATAATATTATAGGATAAAAGATAGAATTCATGAATGACAAGGCTAAACTATTGGATTGGAAAAGGAAACCTGGGTGGAATTGGCAATTGAACAAAAGGCATTTTTTTTTACCTACATCTAACTGAAAGTGCATGTTTCTTAGCTTAGATAGAGGAAAGTTGGTTAATGCATAAGAGGATGTGGTGTGTTAACTTTGATAACCTAATTAGGTCATAAGAAAGAAAAAAGAGAGTAAGAGGCATAACTAGTTTCAAAAGTAATATGCCATATGCAAACAATGTCAAATTGGAAAAATGAGTAAAAGAAGTTTCAAAACTAAGTCCTATAATTTTGAAAACATGTTGAAACCAGTTCATACAAATCTTTGTGGGCCAAAAGGTGTGGAGAGCTACTATGGAGACATATATATCTCATTATATTTGTTGATGATTATTCTGGGATGATGACTTTAAGTTTGATGATTTTCAAAAGTTCAAATGGTATTTGGCTAGTGTTGAGAAAGAAACAAGGAAGAATCTAAAATTCCAAAGATCAAACAGATGAGGAATATCTTCAAGAGGGTAAAAACATCATGGATTAGCAAGAGGAGCTCTCCCACCTAATCAAGGATTGGAATGACATTATAAAATTTTAATCTTTCTTTTTTATTTAGTTTTTGGATAACCTCTTATACAGGTGTGAAGAATTTTATTAGTATTAAGTTTAATATGCCTTGTTTTTTTATGAACTTATGCTACTTTAAGACCTCTAATTTTCTGGTTGCTAACAACTTATAGATTTTAAGACTCTATGTTATTACAACAATGATGTTGGTAGATAGTTAATTAATTCCTATATTTTGGAAAGATTGAATTGTTGTTTCATGTTGTTCTTTTAGGTCTTTTTTAGTACAATATTCAAATAGTGGAATTACTTCTCTTGCAATTGGTATTTGTAGTTCTTGTAGTTCTTGGTTGTTTTTGATAATTTTTGTGGAGTCACATGTAAGTTGGTTATGCTCTTTCTAGTTGGTTACTCAAATGTAATGGCCTAAGGTTATGTGTATTTGTAGCTTTGAGTTCAAGGCCCTCTCCCTACCTCCTTTGTCAAAAACATAATTCTATTATGGTTAAAATTTGAACTTGAATATTTATTTATAACTTAGAAATATTGCATTGTAGTTTTTTTATTCTCATTAATATGACCTTTTAGTTTCCTTGACTTCCATTTCTACTTTAGTAGAGTATTTAGTTTCCATATGCAATTAATGAGGTTATATTTAGCTATTATGATAGTGAACGAGACTCTTTCAATTTTATGACATATGTAGAATATTTCAGTGAGCCTTTTTAGGGATTTCTTAGGTAGTTTATCTTTCTTTGAGTTGATTGTTGACCTAGGGTATTAGTTCAGCCTTTATCTGGTGTAGATAACTATTGGTCACTATCAGTTTCATTTCCCTTTTCCTAGGCTTTATGATGGAATATGATTTTGAACCTTTTTGTGCATGATTTTGATTATTTTGAGGACGAATTGAGTTTAGGTTCAATTCAACATCACTTAAGGGTACTTTTCAACATGTTGGAATGCATAGTTTTTTAGTTTTACCTCTCTTTTTACATGATTTTAAATTCTATATGAGATTGGATCTTTTCTCCAAATTTTGATGGGGAAATTCATATGGAGTTAATCTTCAATTTCTTTAGGGTTATCCTTTCTCTAAAGTTAATTCCTTTTTATTTCTCACATTTTTCATCTTGCATGTTGTAAGTATATTAATTTTACCTCACATGACTTGTAGTATTTTTTCTTGAGTATTTATATACATATGTTTTTGATGGAAAAGGTAGGGAAGGGTCCTAAGTTCATGAAACGAAAACAACCAAGTAGGAAGCTAGAACAATACCAACCCAAAATAGCCAAATCCAAGCCTTTAAACAAAATTATTAAAAAAATTCATGCTCATAACAGTATCAACTAAACTTCTAGAAACCACTGCAATATTAAGTAAATTATAATAACAATCGAGTAAGTATTTAGGTTCAAACTAACAAAATATATTGTTATCATGTGAAAGTCTAACCTTTTTATCATTTATACTTGCTTAATATTAATTGTGACTATTTTGATTCAAGTATTTTGTTTAGGTATTTGTTTGATCAATTATCCTTTTAATGTTGGGTGCAAACTTTGATGTTTCAAGGTGCAGATCTACAAATGTGCCTTTAATTTTAGCTCCTTGATTCGTAAAAAAATTACAATTTTTTCCTTCAATAGTATTAGAATACTAAGGCATTTTGTTAGAGTCAATTTTGCATCTATTATTTTGTTAAGTTGTCAACCCTAGGATTTCTATTTTTAGGAATTTCTATGAAATGTATTAGCTTTAGGTCATATCATTTTGATGTATCACTTGTATAGATTTGGGTTTCAATCTCGCATACTATTCTATCTCTTTTCTTGGAAAAGGTAGTTGACATGATTCAATGTGAAAGTAAACCCATAATCTCGAGATTGACATTCACAATAGACATACCAATATGCCTAAAAGTCATTTCATAGTTTATAGGTTGGCTAAATCTCATACATTGCATTTTGGGTGTAATCCCTCATGACTACAACCACATTATAGTAGAACTACCAAATTTTAACTAGCATGTTCACTAGTCTTCTCACATGTGCTTCTATATCATTACTAATACTTTGGAAAAAAACTGATTTTTATATGTCTTTGTGGGTTCCTCTTATATTTACATCATGTCATTATCATAATATCATTATTTGTTATACAATTATATATTATATACCATCGAGTCTACAATATCATGGTAGAATATCAATCACTAGTTGTACATTATCTTGATAATTAATATTTTAAAATATTTCACCACAATACAAATTATAGGAAAAATCTTCCTACAAGGACCTGGTGTAGGTGAATATCACTTAGTCCCAACATGTACCTTGACATATAGAATCAAAGAAATGCAACAATAAATCATTAGCACAATCTATTTTTTCTTCAAATATTAGCCTCATAAATGTCATTTGAACTTCTAACATGTCTTTGTATTCTTAATTCATGTTTGAATAAATTTTCTTAGTCTTCATCCTATATTTAAATATAATCTTAATTAATAAATAATAAATGAAGTTGGAAAAAATTAAAAAAATAAATTGAGCGATTATGAAGACATTTATATCTGATTATATTTGTTGATGATTATTCTAGGATGATGACTCTAAGTTTGATGTTTTTCAAAAGATCAAATGGTATTTGGCTAGTGTTGAGAAAGAAACAATGAAGAATTTGAAATGCCAAAGATCAAATAGATGAGGAATATCTTCAATAGGGTACAAACATCATGGATTAGCAAGAGGAGCTCTCCCACCTAATCAAGGATTGGGGTGTCATTATAAAATTTTAATCTTTCTTTCTAATTTAGTGTTTGCATAAGCTCTTGTAGAGGTGTGAAGAATTTTATTAGTATTAAGTTTAATATGCCTTGTTTTTTTATGAACTTATGCTACATTAAGACCTCTAATTTTCTGGTTGCTAACAACTTATAGATTTTAAGACTCTATGTTATTACAAAAATGATGTTGGTAGATAGTTAATTAATTCCTATATTTTGGAAAGATTGAATTGTTGTTTCATGTTGTTCTTTTAGGTCTTTTTTAATACAATATTCAAATTGTGGAATTAGTTTTCTTGCGAGTGGTATTTGTAGTTGTGGTAGTTCTTGGTTGTTTTTTGATAATTTTTGTGGAGTCACATGTAAGTTGGTTCTACTCTTTCTAGTTGCTTACTCAGCTGTAATGGCCTAAGGTTATGTGTATTTGTAGCTTTGAGTTCAAGGCCCTCTCCCTACCTCCTTAGTCAAAAACATAATGCTATTATGGTTAAAATTTGTACTTGAATATTTATTTATAACTTAGAGATATTGCATTGTGATTTTTTTTAATTCTCATTAATATGACCTTCTAGTTTCCTTGAGTTCCATTTCTATTTTAGTAGATTATTCAGTTTCCATATGCAATTAATGAAGTTATATTTAGTTATTATGATAGTCAATGATACTCTTTCAATTTTATGACATATGTAGAATATTTTAGTTAGCCTTTTTAGGGATTTCTTAGGTAGTTTATCTTTCTTTGAGTTGATTATTAGTGGGGTATTATTTCAACCTTTATTTGGTGTAGATAACTATTGGTCACTATTAGTTCTACTACCCTTTTCCTAGGCTTTATGGTGGAATATGATTTTGAACCTTTTTGTGCATGATTTGAATTATTTTGAGGACAATTTGAGTTCAGGTTCAATTCAACATCACTTAAGGGTACTTTCGAACATGTTGGAATGCATAGATTTTTAGTTTTACCTCTCTTTTTACATGATTTTAAATTATATATGAGATTGGATCTTTTCTCTAGATTTTGATGGGGAAATTCATATGGAGTTAATCTTCAATTTCTTTAGGGTTAGCCTTTCTCTAAAGTTAATTCCTTAGTGTTTTTACCTCAATTCCTTTTTTATTTCTCACATTTTTCATCTTGCATGTTGTAAGCATATTAATTTTATCTCACATGAGTTGCAATATTTTTTCTTGAGTATTTATATACATATTTTGTTGATGGAGAAGGTAGGGAAGGGTCCTAAGTTTATGAAACAGAAACAACCAAGTAGGAACCTAGAAGAATACCAACCCAAAATAGCCAAATCCAAGCCTTTAAACAAAATTATTAAAAAAAATCCATGTTCAAAGTTCTAGAAACCACTGCAATACTAAGTAAATTATAATAACAATCGAGTAAGTATTTAGGTTCAAACCAACAAAATATATTGGTATCATGTAAAATTCTAACTTTTTGATCATTTATCCTTGCTTAATATTAATTGTGAGTGTTTTGATTCATGTATTGTGTTTAGGGATTTATTTGATCAATTATCCTTTTAATGTTAGGTGCAAAATTTGATTTTTCAAGGTGCAGATCTACAAATGTGCCTTTAATTTTAGCTCCTTGATTTGTAAAATATTTACAATTTTTTCCTTCAATAGTATTAGAATACTAAGGCATTTTGTTAGAGTCAATTTTGCATATATTATTTTGTTAAGTTGTCAACCTTAGGATTTCTATTTTTAGGTATTTCTATGAAATGTATTAGCTTTAGGTTATATCATTTTGATGTATCACTTGCATATATTTGGGTTTTAATCTGGCATACTATTCTATCTCTTTTCCTAGAAAAGGTAGTTGACGTGATCCAATGTGAAAGTAAACCCATAATCTGGGGATTGACATTCACAATAGACATACCCATATGCCTAAAAGTCATTTCATATTTTATAGGTTGGCTAAATCTCATATATTGCATCTTGGGTGTAATCCCTCATGACTACAACCACATTATAGTAGGACTACCAACTTTTAACTTGCATGTTCACTAGTCTTCTCACATGTGCTTCTATATCATTACCAATACTTTGAAAAACAACTGAGTTATATGTCTTTGTGGGTTCCTCTTATATTTACATCATGTCATTATCATAATATCATTATTTGTTATACAATTATATATTATATACCATGGAGTGTACAATATCATGGTAGAGTATCAATCACTATTTGTACATTATCTTGATAATTAATATTTTAAAATATTTCACCACAATACAAATTATAGGAAAAATCTTCCTAGAAGGACCTTGTGTAGGTGAATATCACTTAGTCCCAACATGTACCTTGACATATAGAATCAAAGAAATGCAACAATAAATCATAAGCACAATCTATTTTTTCTTCAAATATTAGCCTAATAAATGTCATTTGAACTTCTAACATGTCTCTGTATTCTTAATTCATGTTTGAATAAATTTTCTTAGTCTTCATCCTATATTTAAATATAATCTTAATTAATAAATAATAAATGAAGTTGGAAAAAGAAATTAAAAAAAATCTAAGCTTCCAATATAGGACGTATCGGGAGCGGTATGGTTGACTACGAAAGTTGAGCAAGGGAAAGCGAAGGTACTTGGTTTTGCCTTTTTCTTTTTGAATGGACCAAGTCCACGTCTTTCTCCTATTGCAACTGAAACTAGAGTTAGCTCCACCACATGTGTGCATGATTGAATATGTCTCCAAACACATGGCAAGGTTGTTAAGTGTTAGTGCTGTCACATTACACCATCCACATGTACACTCTAGACTCTTCGTTTGTAGTTGGAAGTCTTCTATTTATAAAGGTTATCTAATTTGTATTATTCTGTAGTCAGATTAATAAGAGATACATTTGTTATCTGTTGTCAGCATTTTCTTTATTTTCTATTTTCCAATGTTTTCATATTTTATTTAGAGACAACGGCTAGAGTCAACGGCTTTACAAAAATGGAAAGGGATAGCTGTTTGGATATCATCTTCCGTTAAGAGGATTTAGCTGGGCTTTCCCCTACTATAGATGGGGATCAGTTGTTTAAACAGAAATATCCAAAAAAAATATTGGAAATATTTTTCCACCAGAGAATCAAAACCTTCAATTTTTTAAAGAGTACTACTAGCCATGGGATTGATGTGCTTTAACATTTTTCCTAAAGCCGTTAATCGATTGCCCACAAAATAATGGGGAATCGATTCCTATATTCTACTTGTTTTCGTTTCAATTCACTCTCCTTCTAAAGCAGAATTAAATTCATCGACACTCTACCCTGTGCTCTTTCACTTTAAAACGTCATGAGAATCTGCAACGTCGTGAAAGGAAAGGACAAGAGGGTGGCTTCCTCAAGGGAAATGCTTCGGAACATCTATCTTTATCCGACAACTGGTTAACAGCGTCGAGGATATTTCAAGTTTTTTCAAGATATAAAATTTATCATCGTTTTCCGTACCCGAAGTTCTAGAAGTGTTGAAGTATCATTTCAACTGAGCATCTGAACTTTACTTTTTCAAAGAAAACCAGTCGTCATGGGATTAATGTCTGCATCACAGTTCTCCTAAACATTATTCGGGATAAATTCTTGTATTCCATTTGGTTTCTTTTCCATTGAATTTCTCTTTTAAAGAGAATTAAACACATCAACGCTCTCCTCTTTACGCTTTCACTTTAAATGAAATCAATATCAGCAACGTCATGAAAAGAAAGGACAAGTGGTTGGCTTCGTCAAGGGAAATGCTTAGGATATATATCCGATTTCCTCCCTTATGCACAAAATTTATTATCATTGTACTTTCGGACCCGAGATAATTCACAGTCGATGCGTTCGGTAGAGGAAATCATTTTATTATCATTGCAAGTTTAGACAAAGGTCAATAATCTTTTCCATTAGAAAAACATTTGTATTTGTGTGATTGAGAGTGTTGGATCATGGAACATAGCCTAAAAGATTTATTAATATTGTTGGGAATTTTTCTCTTCATTTTATTAATGCTCTGGTGTATAAAAAAGTACTACTGGGAGGAGGCGTTTCTCATTCCAGGTAAAGCTCTTGTTTTCATTGGCGTAATAATACAGATTCTTGGGTAAATAGAGACCCAAAATAATATCAAAAGAAGGAATATTCAATTATTGCTGTAAAACCAACTTTCAACTGATAGTGCAAGAGTAACAACGTGTCCCCCGGATGGCCGCTGCGTCTACTGGAACAAGATGGACCAGTATATTCGCTTCATTGGTGAGCATATCCACACATATTGCAAGAGAAATTTATATCATCCATAAAGCGAAATCAGGTATACCAGTGAGAAGAGATCGAGTGCGGTGGTTCGTTGGATCGGGTGAGGTCGTCTTGATATCAATTATAGTTTTTGGTGGTTCTTCTGGGCTACATAGTTATTACTGGAAAATTCATCTCAGAATGTCTCAGTCGCAGGATTCTGCATTCTCTACATAACAATAAATTGGAGAGAGGAGACGATGAAACGATGTTTGAATATAAGATACTCCAGACATGGTTGGTAGTTCGAGTTTGCCAGCCGGAATATGTGGTATCTGTTGACCATACTGAAATAATTGTGGTAAACTGTTTTAATATAATAAAGGTGGCAAATTGGCAAGTTTAAAAGGCTTATGTTTCGAGACATGCTAAAGATGTAAATGTTGCGACATTGATAAAAGAAGGTAAATGGCAACCTAAGTATTATTAAAAAATTAAAAACAACACAGCCTGGACACGTGCTGTACGCAGCATTAAAGAAATACTGTCAGCGTAGTAAGGTCCCTTGACTACTGTTCGCCAGATGTCATTTTGTATGTCGAATTTGAAGCGGACTTGAAAGAGTTTTTCAAAATACTTCAAGTTGTGGGTATTCTGTATGAAAATATCTCCATGTAAAACATTGTATTTGCTCTGCGAACGAGAAGAATACTGAAAAATATGGAAGATCTTGCTCTGTGAAAATAAAAAGGGCTTTTTGCTCAGTGAATAGTAATGTAAATGGTATAGTTTGAACTTGTTGATATTCTCTTCATCCACATATTTTTTTGTATGGATTCTCGCTATTGTTTGATCTCTATCTCTATGCATGATAATGGTGGCTGAGGCAAAATAAAATAGAGAGACAAAATGATTACGAACAAGGCAAAAGAAAATTGGTAAAAAACACTGTTGAGAAAGAGGTAAATGGAAGCATGTTTTCTTCTGTCAAGTATGCATAATGGTCGACTTCTTGTTCAATTGCTTAAAAGGTTTTTGATTGAATATTTCACAGTATAGTAGAAATATTGTTTGAAAATCTTGATGGATGGTAATCAAGTTTTCTTTGTAAAGATAAAAATAAATTCTTTGAAGAAATGGAATTTTTGTGTAAAATAAAAGGGTTTCATTCATAAACCCTAACAGCATCATTTCAAGGAATGGATTGTTGTGTAAAACTATAACAGAGTTTCTAAAAAGATTGAAGATTCACTGGTTCCATTGGTTTGCTTGTCATTGTAAATGGCTTATACTGATTTTGATTTAGGTTTTTAACTTGTATAAAGCTATTTTAACCACACATATCTTGTGGGCATTTCTAAAACAGCCCTAACTCATTTAGTTTCTTAAAAAAAATTGATTTACTTTGTGCGATTTACATCTCTATTTAAATAGACTGTTGTAAACACTTAAAAATATAGTGTGATACAGTGATGTAAAGGCTGAGATACAAAATATTTTTTGAAGTTGTGAAAATAATTTGTAAGGTTTGATTATAAACTTATCTACATGTATAGGTCTATGGTGTATTACATACAATTATGTGTGTATGTAAGGTTGTAATACCATTAAAAAGGGATAGACAAGGTTGAATCCCTAAGAAATTGTTGCCGCTAATTGTAAAGAGTTGAAACTCAACAAAGATTATAGGTTCATGGAGTTGTTTTTCTCCCTATGATGAATCCTTTAAAGAATTTTGAGGGATTCCCACTCAGCAAAAATATGTGTCTATATCCTCTATGAGTTCATGTTTTTCTTATTCATGCATAGCGAATGATAATTAAGTAAGATTCAAGAATGCATTCAATTTTTGAATCTTTAAAGTTAAAATTTATAAATTGATTAAGTAAAATTAGTGTGTTCTGATTCACAACCCCCCCCCGCCACCCCTCCCCCCCCCCCTTTTAGAACTCTAATACTTCCAACAAGTGGTATCAGAGTGTAGGATTTCTTTTAGGAATTATTCCAAGGATTTTTATTAGAACTAAAATGGCATACGCTGAAGGAGCTTTCCTTAACTGGGCTCCATTATTTGATTGTAATGACTATTTTTTTGGAAAGCTATGATGGAGGCATTTATACATTCTTTAGATTTTAGAATGTGGGATGTTGTTATTACGAAGTATACTATCCCAACAATAGTACCTATTAGTGCTAATGAAAAACTAACATATGAACTAGATAAAAAGGCTAGGTATGCCCTCCTATGTGGTCTCACCAAAGATGTGTTTGCAAAATTTGTCTACTACAAATCAGCAAATGAAATTTGGGTGAAACTTAAAAATATTTATCAAGGAGATGAAAAAGTTAAAGAATCAAAACTAGTAACTCACAAAACATAGTTTGATAACTTAAAGATAAATGAAAATGAAAATATTTCAACATACTTCTTGAGAATAGATGAAATATTCAATGCTAGTAAAGGGCTTGGTGAAGAAATTGAAGAACATGATATAGTTTCAAAAGTTATAAGGTCAGTTCTACCTAAATTTGAAACTAAAATTTCCACTTTAGAAGAAAAGAATTTTTTTCCTAAAATGATGTTACATCAATTACAAGGAACCCTAATAGCCTATGAAATGAGAATTAACAATCAAGCTAGTTATACATCAAAAGATATAGCCTTTAGCGCTGAAAAATAAGAAGAAAGTGATTGAGACTTAACAGATACTCTAGAAGCATTATTGGTCAAGAAAATGAGAAAGAAATATAAAGGAAAACCAAAATGTTTGAGCTGTTGTCAATTAGGACATTTTGCAACAAAATGTCCAAATGTAGAACTAGAAGACAATGATGAGAAAAATGAAAAGTTTTCAAAAAGAAAACCTTGGAATCAAAAGAAAAGATTCAAGGATTTCAAAAAGAAATATCTTCTATCAAAAGAAAACTCAAATGAAGAGTCTAGTGATCCTAATGAAGAAGGAGAAAGGTTATTCACGGCTAAAATAGTCAACACTTCAAAATCTGAGTCTAGTGAATTTGAATCTTCATCTGATACAGATGAAGAAATCGATCTTGAACAAGAACTTATAAAATCTCTACAAGAACTTAAGAGGTTAAAGAAGATAATTTTAAATCATAAAAATAACAATAAAAGATTTCAAGGAGAATTAGATGAAGCAAATCAGATCATTGAAAATCACAAAATTTTACTTGCTGAAAAGGATAAAAAACTAAATTATTTGCAACACTCATCTGAAGAGTCTTCTAAACAAAAAGGTAAATTCTTCTTTAATGGTTACTACTTTAATTGTAATATTTTTGGGCATAAAGCAATTTTTTGTGAAAACAATACTAGTCATGGTAAGAAAAAAGTCATCAGATGTTTCAGATGTTTTCATTATGGTCACTTTGCAAATCAATGCAAACTAAATAGATTTTGAGACAAGTTAAGACATCTGAAAATTCTTTAATAGTTGAAACAACCCTATTTGCTCAAAGACCTACAACATTGGTTTTGCATAGTGTCTACTCACATCATATGATTGGATATAGAAGTAGATTCAAAAGACTAGAAGATTTTAATGGAGGGTTTGTTCGCTTTGATGATAATTCAGGAGCCTATATAATAGGAAGAGGCTCAATGATTTTAAACAAAGATACACAAATTCATGATGTATACTTTGTTGAAGGTTTGAAACATAATCCTTCAACTATTAGTCAGATTTGTGATAGTGGGTATTCTATTTCCTTTAATGCTAAAGGATGTTTTATCAAAAATGGAAGGGATAAAGTCATTGCTAGTGGTTCAAGAATAGGTGGAAACCTTTATAATCTGATTGACTCTACAATTCAAAAAACATCATTAGTTGACGCTTTCTTTATGAGTCAGGTAGAAGAAAATTGGTTGTGGAATAAAAGATTTGGACGTCTCAGCTTTGATAATCTTGCTAGGATTAGTAAGAATAAAAATGTTAGAGGGTTACCAAAGATCAATAGACCAGTGAACATTTGTGAAGGATGTGTAAAAGGAAAACAAACAAGGGTATCTTTTAAAACAAAAGAATACTTATCTAATAGGGCACTTGAACTTGTGCATACTGATATATGTGGACCTACTAAAATTGCATCATTAAATGGTGAGACTTATTTTATGTTATTTGTAGATTACTATTCAAGAATAGTTTGGGTAACCTTTCTAAAACACAAATCAGAAGCTTTTGATCATTTCAAAATTTTCAGAAAAATGGTTGAAAGAGAAACTAATTTAAATTTAAAATGTTTAAGGTTAGATAGGGATAGAGAATTCACTTCTCAAGATTTTATTTAGTATTGTGAGAAACATGGTATTAAAAGAAAATATTGCACTACTCAAACACCACAACAAAATGGTGTTGTGGAAAGG
This sequence comes from Cupressus sempervirens, assembly GCA_028749045.1. Classification (NCBI taxonomy): domain Eukaryota; kingdom Viridiplantae; phylum Streptophyta; class Pinopsida; order Cupressales; family Cupressaceae; genus Cupressus; species Cupressus sempervirens. Next base: position 710,469,701 of record CM053783.1, read on the forward strand.
GAAAATAGAATGGTTAAAGAGATGGCTAGAACTATGCTGAATGAAGCAAAATTACCCGATAAATTTTGGAAAGAAGTTCATACAATTGTCTACATTTTAAATTGAGTACAAATAAGAGTAAGAACTGCTCATACTCCATATGAATTATGGAATGGTAAAATAGCTAATGTTAAAAGTTTTAAATTTTTTTTCTATAAATGCTTCATGAAAAGGAATGATAATTCTTTAGAAAAATTCAATTCAGATTTGATGAAGAAATTTTTCTTGGATACTCTATACACAACAAATCTTCTAATGCTATAAAAAGAGGTTGAATATGATAATGAATTCCATAAATGTTGTAGTTGATGAAAATTCTTTATCTTGTAATAATAAAGAGGATCTTGAAGAGGTATCATTTAAACAACCAGAAACTATACATGATGAAAACTTTGAAAATATTGAGTCTGAAATTGCTAATGAAACTGAACAAAAAACTATTCAAATTCCAAAATAATAAATACTAGTTCAAAAATAAAAACCTCATCTAGGATAATTGCTATAAGAAATCCTGAATCTAAAGTCATTGGAGATGTTGAAAAAGGAATTTTGACCAGTAGAAAGGCCAAAATAGATGAACAAATAAATATTGCTAAACATTTTTGTTTGATATCAAATTTTGAACCCAAAACTATCACTAAAGCCTTATCAAATCCTTTCTGGAAAAATGCTATGCAAGATGAAATAAACCAAATTGAGAAAAATAAAACCTAGGAACTTGTTCCTAGACTTGATAACAAAAATGTCATAGGTGGAAAATGGGTGTTTTGCAATAAAATGAATAAAGATGGCAAAGTAATAAGAAAAAAGCTAGATTTGTGTGCAAAGGATATACTTAGTAAGAAGTAATTGATTTTGGTGAATCGTTTGCACTAGGTGCAAGGATGAAATTAATTAGAATCTTTCTTGCATATGCAAATTATAAAAGGTTTATTGTTTACTGAATGGATGTTAAAATTGTATTTTTAAATGGGTATCTTGAAGAGGAAGTACATATGGAACAACCAGAAGGTTTTGAATCTTTTGACAAATCTGATTATGTTTTCCAACTCAAAAAGGTATTATATGGTTTAAAGCAAGCTCCTAGAGCTTGGTATTCTAGGTTGGATAAACATCTAATTGCTAATAGATTTTCTCATTGAAAAGTAGATAGTACTCTATATATCAACGTTATAAATGATGATATTTTGGCACTTGAAATTTATGTGGATAATATTATTTTTGGGTCTACTAATGATGAATTAGAAAAACATTTTTCAAATATTATGGAATCTAAGTTTGAAATGTCACTATTGGGTGTGCTCACATTTTTTCTCAAACAAAATATGTAAAGGAAATGTTGATGAAGTTTAATATGACTTATTGTAAACCAATTAGTACTCTTATGGAGATAGGCTACAAGTTATTAAAGAATGATGACTCACCTTCTGTAAATCAAACAGTATATAGATCCATGATTGGAAGCCTATTATATCTTACAACATCTAGACCTGATATAATGCAAGCAGTGTGCATGGTTTCAAGATTCCAGTCTGATCCAAAACAATCTTATCTTAATGAAATAAATCAAATTCTAAACTACATTCAAGTTACACTTGACTTTGGTTTATGGTATCCTCACAATGATGATTTCACACTCTCTGGTTATAGTGATGTAGATTGGGGTGGATTCGATGACAAAAAGAGTACTAGTGGAGTAACATTTTTTCTTGGCGATTGTCTAGTTTCTTGGCATAGCAGAAAATAATAATGTGTTACATTATCTACCTATTAAACTAAGTATGTTGCTACTATTTCCTATTGTACTTAGCTGATTTGGATTGATTATCAATTGACTAATTTAGGTATTCAAGTCCCAAAGACCATCTCTAGCATGTGTGATAACATGAGTGCTATTCAATTAAATAAAAATTTAGTAATGCACTCTTGTACAAAACATGTGGCTATTAAACTTGACTTCTTGCATGATAAAGTTCTTAATAATGAATTCAAGCTGATCTACGTTCCTACTCAAAGACAGGTAGTAGATATTTTCACTAAAGCTCTACCCAGGGAATCCTTTCAGTGCTTAAGAACTTGATTGGGAGTTTTTCTCTCAATCAATGCTGATGTAAAGTTTTTGGAAATAAATATTCTAAGTAAGGTTTTTACTCCTATTCATAGAATTGTCTTCTACATTGAAAGCAGATGGTCAATTTTTTTGATGCAAAATTTTTGGGGGAGATATCAATTGGTTTTGGTGATTAATCAGTTGGTTTTGGTGTTTAGTATTCAAAATATTTTCCATTAGTTGGCATATTTTTCATTAGTTGGTTCCAGTTGACATATTTTTAATCAGTTGGTTTCAGTTTCTTGTGTATGGTAATTAGCGTGTGGTTATATATGGTAATATTTTAATTCTATGTTCTCTATGTTCAACATTCTTTGATGTACTAGTGATTAGTTCAATATCAACAGCGTTCAGTATTCTATGTTTAGCATAGCATTGTTTTTGACAATAATCTGCTTATAGCATACTTGTTCTTTATTAAGCATAGTTGTCCTTCATTCTTAGAACATCTATACATTATCTTATATATATTAGATGGTATATAAGAAAGAGATTCAATCTATGTTTTTTGTATTTCATCTTGTATATATTAGATGATGAAAATTTTTGCCTCAAAAAAGGTGAAGATTTGTTGACCATACTGAAATAAAGGTGGCAAATTGGCAATTTTGGAAGGTTTATGTTTACATGACATGAGACATGCTAAAGATGTCAATGTTGTGGCATTTTCAAAAGAAGGTAAATGGAAATGTAAGTTTCTTTTGAAAATAAAAAACAACATAGTCTGGACATTGGTTGTACGCAACATTAAATAAATACTATCACCATAGTAAAGTGCCTTGAATACTGCTCACCAGATTTCATTTTGTATTTCAAATTTGAAGCGGACTTGAAAGAGTTTTTCAAAATACTTCAGGTTGTGGGTATTTTATATGAAAATATCTCCATGTAAAACATTGTTTTTGCTTTGTGAATGTGAAGAAGACTGAAAAATATGGAAGATCTTGCTTTGTGAAAATAAAAAGGGCATTTTTCTCAATGAATAGTAATGTTAATGGTATAGTTCAAACTTTTTGATATTCTCTTCATCCACATATTTTTTGGATTCTCACTATTGTTTGATCTCTGTCTTTGTGCATGATAATGGTGGTTAAGGGAAAATGAAAAAGAGAGACAAAATGATTACGAACAGGGAAAATGAAAAGCAGTAAAAACCACTATTGAGAAAGAGATAAATGGAAGAATGTTTTGTTTTGTCAGGTATACATAATGGCCGACTTTTTGTTCAATTTCTTAAAAGGTTTTTGTTTGAATATTTCACAATCTAGTACAAATATTGTTTGAAAATCTTGATGGATGGTAATGAAGTTTTCTTCGAAAAGATGAAAGTTTTTTCTTTGAAGAAATGGTTTTTTTGTGTAAAATAAAAGGATTTCATTCACAAACCCTAACAACATCATTTGAAGGAATGGAATTTTGTGTAAAAATATAACAGGGTTTCATTTATAAACCCTAACAACATTGCTTCAAAAGGGCTTCTAAAAAGGTTGAAGATTCACTGGCTCCACTAGTTCATTTGTCATTATAAAGGCTTATACTAATTTTGATTCAGGTGGTTTAACTTGTATAAAGATGTTTTAACCACACATATCTTATGGGAATTTCTAAAATGACCCTAACTTGTTATGTTTCAAAAAAAAAAAACTGATTATTTTTTGTACGAGTTACATCTCTATTTAAAGAAACTATTATAAACACCTTAAAATATAGTGTGATACAATGATGTAAAGGTAGAGACACAAATTTTTTGAAGTTGTGTGAATAATATGAAGGGTTGATTATAAACTTATCTACATGTATAGGTGTATGGTGTATTACATGCAATTATATATGTATGTAAGGTTGTAATACCATTAAAAAGAGATATACAGGGTTGAATCCCTAAGAAATTGTTGGTGCTGATTGTAAAGAGTTGAAGGTTAATAAATATTATAGGTTCATGGAGTGGTTTTTCTCCTTGTGATGAACCTTTAAGTAATTTTGAGGGTTTCTCACTCAGAAAAAATATGCATCTCTATCTTCTATGAGTTCATGTTTTTCTTATTCATGCATGGTGAATGATATTTATTTGAGTATGATTTGAATGCATTCAATTTATGAATCTTTAAAGTTGAAATTTGTTAACTGATTAGTAAAATCAGCGTGTTTTGATTCACCCCCTCTCTTAGAACTCTAATACTTCCAACAATATTGAGGTCCATTTTCATCACAACAATGGGAGGCACTATGACATGTTGTGTTGTACTCTTTGGGGTCAAAACATTCCCATTGAGATCTCCTGTAAATAGAGTGTCATTATTCTCCCTTCAATGTGTGTTCATCCTCATTGGATGGGCCTTCATTTTCTATGGATGGTGGTCAATGATGCTATATTTTTGCTAAGGAGTAAGTCCTAGAATAATTCCAGACATGTCTTTCTTGTAGGCATCTCTTGCTACCTTCAGCTGCAAAAATATTTATTTGGTTTGATAGTATATGATCTCATTGACATGAAGAACTTTGCACTCTGGCATGGATTCAAGGAACACAAATGTTATAGAATGAAAGAAGTATACTTGAAATCATTATTTACTATCATAAATGTGTTAATCTTACTACTCCTTGTTGCTCCCTAGTTTGCAGTCCACTTTACAATTGTTGATGCAACAATTTTGATGGGTATGTTCTTTTGGGAGTTAGTTCCTTTGTTGTCCCACATACTATGTTGGCAAATGACTAAACTAGATGATGAGGTGAACAACTATGAAAAAGCTTTGAAGCTCATACTCATTTATGCAGAAGAGCTAGCCAGTTTGTTGACTACAAACATGTGCTATTTTCAAAATATAAAATACAACATGACAAAAGCTTTTTCTACAGGAAAAGATTACAAAGAATTAATTAGTCTAGCAGAAGACCATTATTTACGAGAAAATTTTGGAGATTAACTTAAGTGGTTTGTAGATGCAAAGAATGAAATAAGTGAGAACAAGAAAATGTTACTTGATTTTCTGGCTGTGAATGAACGATGGTGGTAGATGATAGCTCTCTCACTAGTAAAGATGATGGTAGAGGTAGGTGACTCAAATTCTATGGAAGACAAGTAAAGTAATGACATTGTGCAGGAAGGAGTGCTTGCTTTCAAACAAGCATGAGATCTCATGGCTTTTGTACATTATGCTGAGAATGTCCATGTGAATGTTGAGTCATTCAACATATCAAATGTGGAAGTATTTATATTGAGATACCAAGCTGAGAAGGTGTAAGGACTGAAATCCACAACATTTGCCACATAAGCAAACAACCTCAAGATGTAGAAATATATGTGAAAAATATATAGAATTTGAAAAGTAAAAAGTTGATTTAATTCACATAACTATATAATTCAATGTCCATTTCGAGATGGAAATCTATACATATCAACAAATAATCAAGAATTAATGGAACCACAATCATCATTACATATCACCAATTTCTCTAAATACACTTGATAATACAAAGTTGACCGCATATCGATACCATACACAAAGAAAAGTATAGATGTTGGAAATGAATAAGGTGAACATGGTATCTTTTGTGAAGACTATGCAAATCCTACATGTCAAACATGATTATAACATTAGCTCATTGTATGTTACAAAAAATATATAACAGAATCATATAAAAACAACATGCTATCGAACCTTAGTGTCCATCTACATGAAATCTGATCTCCAAGCCATAGGATTAATGTCCATCCTCTGTCATGAGATGGAAAAGTGATCCATGCACTTTTGCCACCCAACCATGGAGTGGTTAGCTCCTTAAGCCTCTTTGGTTAAGAAGAACTACCTGACCTTGGCATGAGTAGGCTAGCAACTTAACATAGTTTAATCAGAAAGATTAGGTGCAACCAATTCATCAAATCTACTTACACCTATGTCTAGTCGATACATTCACAAGGATATCAAAGAGGGAAAAAATATAAAATAACCAATGCATTTCAAACATATGCATAAATGTTTTACTAAGCTTGGCCAAGCATCATGAACCAATTTAATGTAAAAGATTGGTAGGTAATTTCTAGGGAAAACACTACAATTCTCATATATTACCCTCCTCTTTCAAACCATATTCAGCACCCTTTCTCAAAGTCAAAGATTTCATTTTCTAGATAAATTTAGATAAACTAGAAAATATCTCACTCACAGAATAACCTCTAAAACTTGAAGTTAACTAAAATTAAAACATATTTCAAATGAACAAATCTATCAATTTACATTTAATAAGCAAGTAAAATATAATCACAACCAATCTTAAGTAGCCCAACACTACGTGTACTCTCAAGAATGAGTAAAACAATAAAACGTGTGTGTGTGTGTGTGTGTGTGTGTGTGTGTGTGTGTGTGTGTGTGTGTGTGTGTGTGTGTGTTTGTGTGTGTGTGTGCGCGCGCATGCGTGTGTGTGTGTGAATTGAAGTTCATTATGAATTTGAGATCTCATTCATGGTTTTCTATTCAAAATTTTAGTTATATTTCTGTACATAACTATTACTAATTCTAGTGTATCTTCTAAATGAAGTAACTCATCCAAATGAATATATTTAAAATAAATCATAGTTGTCTTAAACAAAAGTATTATTTTTATTTTAAGAATCACCCACACTATTTTCTTTTTTTTTTTAGTCATCAATGTAAACCAGTCTCATCTTAATCATCTGATAATTTTTTTTAAAAAAAATTATCAACATGAAGAATCTATGTTAACAACACAAGAAATAGAGCATATATTAGGTTTTTCTATTGACATTGATGTCCATCAAAACTAGACCACTTGTTAACCTATGCAAGATGTTCAAATTTTCCAAACTAGATTGCTTGGTGAGATCAAAATCTATGGAAACTTTTTTATAGATTAACTTCCTACGTTCCTTGGCATCTACGACATGTATATGTTTAAATATGCACCCAAACGTTCAAAGATGAAAATCCCTACTACTATGATGACTGGCGACTTCAATATTGCCAAAGATTATAGCCAAAGACTTAGAGAAACAACTTCCTCATGAAATGCTCTAAAAAAAATAACATAGCAGATATAGAAACTGAAAATAAAATAGCAGATATACAAAATGACTTTGTGAAACCAAAAGAAGATGCTGGAGAATACTGATGCTGACTAAACTAACAACTTACTAATTTGTTCATTAACATCAACTAATTCAAGTTGTTGAAACATTTAAGATTTATATGCAAATACAACCCAAATTTTTTCATAAAATTTTAAACTATTATTACCAACAAGTGAAATGTACTTTGATTTCCTAGGCAATATAGCCAAACATTTCTCTAAATTAACAATGTGAATAAACCAAACATCTTCCATCATGCTCACAAACAACATGTAAAATCTATTTTTGTAGATCTCAAACATTTTTCATTAAAAATTTTATTGCTAATCAGCGGATAACAATTTCAAATACAACAAGCCATTTAAAGAAAATAAAATGAAGTAACCTGGTTTGGTTGTTGGGGAAACACGTAGATCTGCATCTTCTATACAGAAGTTGGCTTCACCTCCTAGTCACTGTCTTCCTTCCAACAAATTCTTCCCAGCTACTACCTCTTTTCCCAATAGCACCACTTCTCTTTCTCTCCTCTAATGCTAACCTTCCTCTTCAAAAAGTTGCTGGAATATCAATGAAATTCTCTTCTAGAGAAGAATGTCTTTCTCCTGTGTTGCTTCCCTCTTATGCTCATTTTTCTTTTTAAGAAAGAATTCCAACTTCCCTATCTTTCCAACACGTCTTCTCCCCTCTTTTTTTAAAAAAACAACATGTTCCCCACATTTTCTTCTATTCAACCTCTCTTCCACTGAAAAAATCAAAGATTTCCTTACAAGAAAAATGTCTTTTTCCTCCAAATCAAAATTGCTTAATCCAATTTTTTTTTTTTTTAAATCCTTACCTACCACCTTCTTCTTAATTTAACACTTTTCCTTTCTTAGTAAATTCATCTCTATCTAAAACATGACCACTTCAACATTTTTCCATAATTTGAAAATAGAGAAAACTATCTATTATCTAATTAGCTCTTTAATGAACCATTAAGATTAAATTTATAACATAAATAAAAATAATATTTAAATCTTTTCAGTTAAACCTTGCTAAGGAGCTAAACTCCTCTACCTCAACCACTCTCCCACCTTCAATACCCGCACACTCACAAACTCAACATCATCCATTGAGTTAATAATTTCATCATCATGATAATCAAATAACATCTTATGTATGCATTTTAAACATTCAAAATACATCATCAGATATAAATATGTCAATGATACCATAATTTTTAACCATTATGTTGCAAACCATAAAGTTGAACATAAAAAAACATCACATATTGACAATAAGTAAAATTTATCCATCTAATATCATCAACTAGTAAAGTCTAAATAAAAATATAAAGGTATTCAACTCAAGTCCAGTCATACATAGTCTTAGTCAAAAAGTCAATCAACATAATAAGTTCAAATAAAAAGTATGTCAAAATAATGAGTCATGACATCCAACCCCACTAGGAAGAGACATTGACCCGATCTCCATTAGTATCCAAAGATCAGTATAACATAAAGTAAGTACAATAGAAATAAAAAGCATTGATCTAAGAAAAAAGATGTGGAAAGGAATGATGCATGTCATCAACATCCTCGCATGTAGCATTGTCAATAGAGAACTGGTCCCGTTGGACCTTATACTAGAAGATGTCCTTGTCATGCACCCAAATAGTGTGTTCATCTAGGAGGTGGGTAGGTAACACTTACACCACCCCTGGATCCTAAACTAGCAAGGCACGCCAATCAAGAATATAAGATGCATTAGGATGATATGGCTTCAATAATGAAACATGAAAAACATTATGGATACAAGCTAGAGTTGGTGGTAGAGAAAGTCGATAAGCCATAGGATTTATGACCTCCAAAATATGAAAAGGTCCAACATATCTTGATGCAAGCTTAGAAGACTTTCCAAAAGAGACTAAACTCTTATGCAGATGCACATGCAAGAAAACCTTGTCCCCAACCTAAAACTATCTAAAAGTATGCTTCCTATCCACATAGCTCTTTTTTTTGTCTACAGCTTCCTTTAGGCTAGCACAAATCATAACCATCTATTCTTCCATATCCCTAAGCATATGAGGATCAATCAGAATTCGATCTTCCACTCTATCCCAACTGATAGGTGTGCAACATTTACGCCCATAAAGTTCCTTCAAAGGAGCCATTCCTAGATATGCATGATAAGAATTATCATATGTGAACTCAACCAAAGGTAGGTACTCTTCCCACTTATATTGATGATACATGCAATACATATGAAGTAAATCTTCTACAACTTGATTCACCCTCTTTTTTTGACCATCAGTCTGTGGATGATCAACAATGTTGAAATTTAACTGAGTCCCCAATAAAGCATTCAAGGTCATCCAAAAACTTGATGTCATTCTTGTGTCCCTATCAAAGATGATAGTCTCAGGTACACCATGTAGTCTAAATACCTCTTGCACAAACTTCTTGTCTAATGCCAATGATCCATCCATCAAACTTCCTAGTATAAAATGTGCAACCTTAGTTACCTTATCAACCATAACTAATATAACATCATACATCCGTTTAATCATAAGTAAACCCTATATAAAAATCCATAGAAATCACTTGCCATTTGTACTCTAGTATGTCATGAGGATACAACAATCCTACCAAATGAATATGCTTAGCCTTAACTCACTGGCATTCTAAACACTAGGCAAACAAAGTGTTCACATCACCCTTTAACCCTGGCCAGAAACAAAGTGGCCTCATATTTGCAACCATCTTAGTCACTCTGAGGTGACCCAAATAAGGAGTACTATGCATTTCCTCCATCATACTTTTCCTCAACCTTGCACAATTAGAAATATACATATGACCCTAATATCTCAGAAGACCCTTTGTGTCAAAACTATATTTGTCAAAATGGTGATCAGATGGATCAATGTGCAATGTAGTTTTAACCATCTCATAATGATCATCGCCTACGAGGTTTTTAATAACATGCTCTTTTAGTCTTGTTCTAGTAGTAGATGTAGAAAATATATGTCTTCTCCTACTAAGAGCATTAGCCACCCTATTCTCTTTACCCTTAATGTACTTGATACTGAAATCATACTTGCTGAGCAATTTGAGCGAATGCCTCTGTCCGACATTTAAATTTGGTTGAGTAAATATGTATCTCAAACCCATATGATATATTTTTAGCTCAAATGGTTTGCTAATAAGGTAATGCATCCACATCTGCAATGCATGAACAATGGCAAGCAATTCAAGATCATGAGGTGCATAATTAACCTCATGTTGCTTTAGCTTACGGGACTCATATGCTACAACTCTACCTTCTTGCATCAATACTCCACCTAAATTATCACTTGAAGCATTGGTTATCATGGTGAAATTCCTATTGGGATCGAGAGTCACAAGAATAGGAGTACAGGTGAGCTTCTATTTCAACAACTACAAAGCTCTATCGCACTCCTCAGTCCACACATATTTCTTCCCTTTTCATTGTAGTGATGTAATAGGTGCTACAATTTTCAAAAATCCCTCAATGGATTTCCAATAATAGCCTTCCAAACTCATGAAGCTCCAAATTTCACTCCCATTTTGAGGAACTGGCCATTCAAGAATGTCCCTAATCTTGGAAGGATCTACTAAAACTCCATCAGCCGTGATGATGTGTCCAAGGTAGTAAATTTGTTTTTGATAAAATGTGTACTTGGTATGCTTTGCATATAACTTCCTATCACGAAGGCATTGCAAGATAATATGCAAGTGCTCCTCATTCTCCTCCATGGATTTTGAATAAATTAGAATGTCATCAATGAATATTTCAAAAAACTTATCCAAAAAATCTTAGAACACACTATTCATAAGATTAATGAATGTTGTAGGTGCATTCATAAGGCCAAAAGGCAAAGCTACAAATTTGTTGTGCCCATACCCTATCCTGAAAGCTATCTTAGCTATGTCCTCATCCTTAATCTGTAGTTGATGATAACTAAATTGTAGATCTATCTTTAAAAATACCTTAGCTCCCTTCATCCAAGCAAAAAGTTCATCTATCCATGGAAATGGATATCTATTCTTTATGGTAACCTTGTTTAACATCCTGTAATCAATGCATAGGTGTAAGGTTCCATCCCTTTTCTTTACAAAAATCACTAATGTTCCCCATGGTGACATGCTTTGACAAATAAACCCATTTTTCCAACAACTCTTGCAACTACATCTTCAGTTTGTACATCTCAGTGGTCCTATTGTTGTTAACTCCTCTACCCCTATTCTGACCTTGGAAATTTCTATTATTGTCATTTTTTTATTCTTGTTGTCCCTTCCCTTTCATTTTATTCATTTGCTATCGACAGCCCTGCTACTTATTTTCTTGAAATTTTCTCTTAAAATATTGATTATTTTAGGTTTTTATTGGAGCTATATCTTTCAACCATTTTTCCTATTTCAGTGCCTTTCTCAGCGCATAGTCAATAGACTCTGGCTCATGCATCTCCACCTTATTATAGATTTATGGGCACAACCTCATGAAAAACTTGCAAGTCCTAAATAAGTCATCATTGTGGTACTGAGGAATGTATTTAACTAGATGTAAAACCATTCATGATATTGTGTGACTAACATGACTCCCTACATCAACTTATAGAACTTTGATGTCTTCTTGTCATAAAACAACTGAGGCCACCATCGCTTACAAAATTGTTGTAGGAAGTCTTCACACAATATCTCTCTTTGTTGTAACTTCTTCTCAGCCATAAGATTTTCAAACCATGTTGCTACTTCACCAACCAACTAAAAAGTAGCCCATACTACTTTGGATTTCCCGATGAAATTATGAACATGAAAATACTCTTCCATGGTGGCTATTCAAGATTTTCCCTCTTCACCTATAGTCTTACTATTAAAGGTAGGAGATTTGACCTTTTTGAGGTCCCTACTGAGATCTACTATCATTTGGACCCTATCATGAACTAATCTAACCATCTTTCGGTCAGCTTCTTCCTTATGTTGCTCTTCAATCCTTTGATCTTCCTCCTATTTCCTCTGAGCCTCAAGAAATTGATCGTCCTCTCTTTTCTTCCATTCTTCTTCCTACTGATACAAATTTTCTCTACACTCGTCCTCCTTAGCCTATCATCCTCTTATGGCATTTTCCATGTCATCCATGTGTTGTCCTTATTGAGTGAGGAGCACCAAGATCTAGTTAAGCCTTTGGTTTCCTAGCTCATCCTGAGGATGATTGATGCCTCCATCCCTATTGCCTCTTTGAGAATACATGATAACAAATTACTCCTATTCCAACAGAAACTACACAATATTAGCATTGGTAAGACCTTAGGTCCTAGTGTTTAATAGAACTCTGATACCACATGTAAGGATTGAAATCCACAACATTTTCCACATAAGAAAACAACCTAAAGATGCAGAAATATATGTAGAAAATATATAGAATTTGAAAAGTCAAAAGTCAATTTAATTCACACAACTATATAATTCAATGTCCATTTCCTGATGGAAATCTATACATATCAATAAATAGTCAAGAATAATTGGAATCACAATTATTATTACATAACACCAATTTCTCTAAATACACTTGATAATACAATGTGTACCACATATCAATACCATATACAAAGTAGAGTGTAAATGTTGGAAATGAATCAAGTGAACATGATGTATTTTGTCAAGACTATGCAAATCCTACACATTGACCATGATTATAACATCAGCTCATTGTATGGTATAAAACATATATAACAAAAACATATAAAAACAACATGTCATCAAACCTTAGTGTCCATCTGCATGAAATCTCATCTCTGAGCCATCGAAACAATGTTCATCCACTATAATAAGATGGAAAAGTGGTCCAAGCACTTTTACCACCTAACCATGGAATGGTTAGCTCCCTGACATTCTCTGGTTAAGAACAACTACCTAACCTTGGCACGAGCAGGCTAGCACCTTGGCACAATTAGATCGGAAAGATCAGGTGCAACCAAGTGATCAAATCTACTTATACCTATGTCTACTAGATACATTCACAAGGATATGGAAGAGGAAAAAAATATAAAATAACTAATGCTTTTCAAACATACGAATAAATGTTTTACCAAGCTTGGCCAAGCATCATGAACTAGTTTAATGTAAAAGATTGGTAGGTAATTTCTAAGGAAAACACTACAATTCCCATATATTACCCTCCTCTTTCAAACCATATTCAGCACCCTTCCTCAAATTCAAAGATTTCATTTTCCATATAAACTTAAATAAACTAGCAAATATCTCAGTCACTAAATAACCTCCAAAACTTGAAGTTAACTAAAATTAAAAACATGTTACAAATGAACAAATCTATCAATTTACATTTAAGAAACAAGTAAAATATAATAACAACCAATCTTAAGCAGCCCAACACTACTTATACTCTTGAGAATGAGTAAAAAAATAAAACATATATATATATATATATATTCATTCTAGTATTAACTTGTGAATTGAAGTTCATTATGAATTTGAGATCTCATTCATGGTTTGCTATTCAAGTTTTTAGTTATATTTCCTACATAACTGTTACTAATTCTAGTGTATCTTCTAAATGCAGGAACTCGTCCAAATGAATATATTTAAAATAAAACATAGCTATCTTAAATTAAAGTATTATTTTTATTTAAAGAATCACCCACACTATTTTGTTCTTTTTTAGAGTCATCGATGTAAACCACTCTCATCTTAATCATCCGAGCATTTTTTATTTATTTTTAAATCTAACATGAAAAATCTATGCTAACAACAAAAAAAATAGGGCATATACTAGGTTTTTCTACTAACGTTGATGTCCATCAGAACTAGAGCTCTTGCTAACCTATGCAAGATGTTCAAATTTTCCAAACTAGATTACTCAGTGAGTTCAGAATCTATGGAAACTTTTTAATAGATTAATTTCCTATGTTCCCTAACATCTACAATATGTATAAGTATAAATATGCACCCAAAAGTCCAAAGATGAAAATCTCTACTGCTATGACGACTGGTGCTTTAATATTGCTAAAGATTATAGCCAAAGACTTAGAGAAACAACTTCCTTGTGAAATGCTCTAAAAAAAATAACATAGTAGATATACAAATTGGCTTTCTAAATCCAAAAGGCTATGGGGAATCTTGATGTTGATTAAACTAATGTAAATTACTGATTTTTTCATTAACATCGACTCATTCAGGCTACGGAAACATTTAAGATATATGTGCAAATACAGCCCAAAATTTTTCATAAAATTTTAAACTATTATTACCAATAGCCCAAACATATTTTGATTCCTTGAGAAATATAGTCTAACATTTCTCTAAATTAACAATGTCAGTAAACCAAATGTCTTCCATCATGCTCATGAACAACATGTAAAATCCATTTTCCTTCATCTCAAACATTCTCCATTAAAAATTTCATTACTAATCAGCCAATAAAAATTTCAAATATGGCAAGCCATTTAAAGAATATAAAATGGACGAACCTAGTTTGGTTTTTGGGGAAACACATAGGTTTGGAGCTTCTGTTCAGGAGTCAATTTCACCTCCCAATCCTTGCCTTCCTTCCAATAGCTTCTTACCAACCACTATCTCTTTTCCCAATAGCACCACTTCTCTTTCTCTCTTCTAACACTAACCTCCCTCTTCAAAAAGCCACTAGAATATTAGTGAAATCCTCTTCTAGAGAGGAATGCCTTTCTCCTATGTGGCTTCCCTCTTATGCTCTTTTTTTTTAAGAAGTCCAACTTCCCTATTTTTCTAGTATGTGTTCTCCCCTCCGTTTTAAAATAAAAACATGGTCCCCACTTTTAATTCTAATTTTACCTCTCTTCCACTAGAAAAAATAAAGATTTCCTTCAAAGAAATATGTCTTTTTCCTCCAAATCAAAACTGCTTATTCCTTTTTCTTTTAAATTTTTTTTCCATATCTGTTGTCTTTCTTCATAATTTAATACTTTCCCTTCCTTAGTAAGTTCATCTCTATCTAAAACATGACCATTCAACATTTTTCTATAATTTGAAAACAAAACAAACTATCTATTATCTATTTAACTCTTTAATGAACCATTAAGATTAAACTTATAACATAAATTAAAATAGTATTTAAATATTTTTGTTTAATTAGTTATGCTATATATATTTATATATACCATCTAGATAATTAAAAGTCAAAACAATTAATTTAATATCAAATAAAACTATGTGTGTGTGTGTGTGACTAAATCATACAATTTATGGACCAACCTTGCCAAGGAGGTAAACTCCTCTACCTCAACCACTCTTCCGCCTTCAATACCTGTACACTCAAAAACTTGAGATCATCCATTGAGTCAGTAATGTCAAATATTGTTTTACATATGTATTTTAAACATTCAAAATAAAATCATTAGATATAAATATGTCAATGATACAATAATTTTTAACCATTATGTCACAAACCATAAAGTTGAACATAAAACAACATCACATATTGACAATAAGAAAAATTTATCCATCTAATATCATCAACTAGTAAAGTCTAAACAAAAATATGAAGGTATTCAACTCAAGTCAAGTCATACATAGTCTTAATCAAAAAGTCAATCAACATAATAAGTCTAAATTAAAAAAATAAAGAGTCATGAAAAAATGATTTTAGGGCTCTAAAGAGAATGTACAAGAATTGGAAATTGGGATGAGAGGTGAACCGTGTCAATGACTCTGTCATTGAAGCACTTGAGAGATGCTCTCCAAAGCTCTTTGAATTTTTAGCTCGCATCACCAACCTATTTAAGAATTTGTTGAATCTGGCTAAGAATGCCAATGACCCTCATGGAAAGTCCATATACTCTGCTTCTCATTAGCATTTTGAAAGGCTATAAAGACATGTAAATGTAGGTTGTGCTTGTTGGAAGGATGTGGCACCAATTTATTACCTCTTTCTAGTGTCTCAATTTATCAAGGAAAAGGTATTTGAGGAGCAAAAGATAGAGGATCCTCCATGGCTATTGAGTACTCTACTTAGCTACCTAGCTAATGTGGTGTATGAATCATTGACAAGTTTTCCAGAATAAATATTAGAAAGCTACAACAAATGGGCTGTAGATTTTTAGGATGAAAAGATTTCAAAAGCTATTGACATGGCAGGGAGAGCATGGGTAGTGATGGATAAAGTAACAAATCCCACAAAAGAATCAAAAGATGAAACCAAAGTTCTTGAAAAAGAATCAAGAGCATTCACCAACACTACCGTGCAACATTATCTTGGGGAAATAGTATCAATCATATGATTTCAAGAAGATTTTCTTCTATTCTATGGCTATGTATGCCCATTTATTTTTCTTTGTATCTAGTGCTAAAAATTACTCTATAAACGTTGAACATATCTAGTTGTTTTGATCTCCAATGTCATTAATATGCTATTTGCATGTGTATTAGGCATACTAAAGAATTGATGTCATTAACAACTCCAACTCTACCGTTCAACTCCAACTCCATTGCATATCACAATGATTAGATTCAACATGAGATTAGAACTTCATACTCAGCGTTAAAGCTTTCAGTTCTAATTTCTATTTCTTGTTTTCTTTCTTAATAAAGAGCATTTTTACTAGTAGTCCATGCATTAGATTATAGTCATCAGTAGTTTAAGTTTAGTTTAAATAAAACTCTTAAGTTGCACCATATCGTCAATATGGTAAACTTTGCCTCTTTGCATGTTCAATGCATTGTATTATTGCCTAGATTATGGCCTTCAATAACATCTACACTACCACTATGAGTTGGGCTATTTGCTCTTTTTTTTTACATGGAAAGTAAATTTCAATTATAGTGTGGTTGTCTAATGGCACATATATTGTGATCATGGTTTTGAATTAAATAAAAAACCAAAGTTTCCTCTGTTATGCTGGGTTATTTATAAATAGTTTCTTTTTATTGTTATATTAAAATCTATTAGCTGCTATTCAATTTTCTACATTTGGTATCAGAGTTGAAGGTGTTTAGGAAGACAACATCATGGCAAACAATTTACAAATCCCAGAGTTTGATGAAGTTGATTACCAATATTGGTCAACCAAAATGAAGACATTTTTGATTGGAAAAGATTTTTGGGAGATCATTGAATCTGGATATTAAGAGCCTACATATTGGAATACTCTCTAACCTAATGATAGGAGATTGAAGAAAGTTGTGAAGAAGAATTCAATGGTATTGTTTCACATTCAGATGGCTCTTGAGAAGAGCTTGTTTCCCCGAATTGCTGATGCATAGATAGCAAAAGAGGCCTGGAAGACTCTAAAAGATGTTTACCATGGCAATGATCAAATCAAGGTTGTGAAGCTACAAACCTTGAAAAGAGAAAACAAGAACTTGAAGATGAAGGAGACAGAGAATGGGGGAGATTTTTGTGTGAGAATGAAAGATGCGACTCATAAAATGGCCACTTTGGGTGAACCTATGACTCAAGAGCATGTAATATAGAAGGTATTAGGATCTCTAAACCCAAGATGGAATACTATAGCAATTTTCATGGAAGAAAGAAAAAATTTAGCTACCATGGAGTATGATGAATTAGTTGGATCTCTCATATCACATGAGGATAGAATAAGGGACACATCTACTAGTGTTAATAAGAAGGCTTTTGCTTCCCAATTGAAAATTTCAAAGAATGATAGTGCTAGCAATAGTAGTAACAACAACAAAGGCTCAAGAAGGGATCAAAATTAGAATTTTTCAAGAGGATCTAGAGGAAGAGGAGGCAGTCAAGGAGGAAGAGGTAGAGGTATATTTGATAAAAGGAACATCTGATGCTATCATTGCAATAAGTATGGTCATTTTGAGAGAGAGGGTAGATTGAAATCAGGTAACAATAATGCCAATTATGCTCAACAATATGAGAGTCCTTACTCAGGTAATTTATTTTTGTGTTATGGCAAAGTTGAGTGTAATGTGAATGATGTTTGGTATTTGGATTTTGGATGCTCTAACCATATGTCTGGTATCAAGGAAATATTTTCAAAACTTAACAATAGTTACAGATCCAATGTTACTCTTGGTAATAACAATATATGTCGAGGATGATAACCAAAGGTCTAAATTTGATGGGGGTGATTATGATAACCAGTGAGCTCCATTCAGAAAGACATTAACATCTTAAAGCATAGAATGTTTTTGCTTAGCAAGGAAATGGAGCAATTATCCAAAATGGCCAGAGGGGAAAGAACCTTAGGACAACATATTGACAAACTCTTGGAGGTCATAGGAAACACTAAGGAAGTGAAAAATCCTATGCATAAGATTCCTATTTTGCAACATAAGCAGTGGGTTATGGACAAGGACATTAGTAGTGTCTAGGGAAAGGTGTCTAAAATTGAAACCAAGCTGGGCAACATGGATAAGCATCTTAAGCAAATGGTGGATAAGGTAACTAATTTCCTAAAGAAGAATGAGGTAGATAAAGGCCAGGATTCTCCCTTGGGGGTTGATTCTCAAGGACTTAGTATGTTTACCTAGGCCCATTCAAAAAAGATCAAAGAAACTAGTAGGAAAGACGAGGTGAAAGTTGTTGCTGAAACCATGCATTCTCTAGTGGACCAGGCTATGAATCTGATCATTAATCCTTAGTTGGTTGGTTCTTATACCTTTGCTAGAATTTTTCTATCCTTTCCAACACTGTCCTTTATGACCTCCTTTTTTTGTTTGAGGTTTGTTTCATGTTTTTTCTTGGTTTCTTTTCTATGTTGTTCTTTTCTCCTACTTCTCTATAGAACTCTACTATTGTAAAGATTTCGGGTCCTTTAAAACCTATTTTTACTTAATCAAAACAATAGAGTGGATGTTATGGCAAAAGGAACCATGGATGTTTAGAAAAAGGAAGGTATGAAAAGTGTTCAAGATATTTATTATACTCCCAAATTGAATTATGATTTAATGAGTGTTGGGCAGCTATGTGAGAAGAATTATAGAGTGGTATTTGAGAACATGAAATGTACTATATATGA
Source organism: Cupressus sempervirens (assembly GCA_028749045.1). Classification (NCBI taxonomy): domain Eukaryota; kingdom Viridiplantae; phylum Streptophyta; class Pinopsida; order Cupressales; family Cupressaceae; genus Cupressus; species Cupressus sempervirens. The sequence continues at coordinate 710,488,922 of CM053783.1, forward strand.
TAAGAATTAAAGAAATAAAGTGATTAAAAATTTTCCTATGACAAAGAATAGGATGTTTCCTTTGAAGTTTGGTGAAAATGACAATCAAATTGTCAATATGGCCTATGAGGACAAAAGTTGGTTGTGGCATCTTAGGTATGGCCATTTGAATTTCAATAGTTTAAAGAATCTAACATCAAATGCATTCATTCTTGGATTGCCTAAGGTTGAAGAGCATAAATAAATTTGTAAAGGGTGTGCAAAAAGGAAACATGCAAGGAAATCATTTCCAAAAGGCAATGCATGGAGGGCCCAATACCCACTTTAGCTTATTTATTCAGGTACTTGCTGTCCAATGCAAACACAAAGCTTGGGTAAGTCATCATATTTCATTAATTTTATTGATGATTACTCACAAATGTGTTGGGTATATTTTTTCAAGACTAAAGATGAAGCCTTTGATACATTTAAGAGGTTTAAAGCTTGTGTAGAGAATGAGAAAGGGAACACTATCAGATGTTTGAGAACATATCATGGAGGAGAGTTTTGCTCAAAAGATTTTCAGAATTTTTGTGAGATGAATGGGATCAAAAGTCAACTCACAACTACATACATGCCCCAATAAAGTGGAGTTTCTGAAAGGAAGGACCATACTATGTTAGAAATGGCAAGGATCATGTTACAAACCAAGGTTTGAACAATTCTTATTGGGCTAATTCAGTTGCTACAGCAGTATATATTCTCAATAGGAGTCCTACAAGTGTCCTAGAAAAGAAGACCCCATATGAAGCATGGTATGAGAAAAAGCCTAATGTATATCATTTTAAAGTTTTTGTTTGTTTTTCTTATGTTCACATCCTTGGTTAGAATAGGCAAAAGCTAGATGCTAAAAGTTGTAGCATATACAAGTTTTGCAAAGTGGAAAGTAAACTGAAGTCATGATTTATCAAGTCGGGTCAATAGGTCTTTCTTCTTTAGGTGCTGAGTTTCTCCATCAGGCTTTCATCTTTTCCCTTCTCTCGTGTCACATATGGCTTGGGTGGGTATTTTCTTCATTGTCATGAGTCTTAGGGGTAGTTTAGAGTGATCCTCGATGTAGATTCTCAATTTGTGCTACATCATTCGATTTTCCTGTAGCCCATTTAATCTGGAATTAAAGAAAATAACATCAGTGGAAAATCAAGTTCTGGCATCTCCTTGGCGACTTTTTGCACCCCATAGGCAAATTTCTGCAAGACTGGTAACTCCTATTGGTAATCTTCATCGAAGTAAAGAGAATCATGCTAAGAAAAGATCGTTCAATTGATGTCATGATTTCACAGCGAGAGCCATTTTAAACATGGAAAATGGTCAAGATAAACATTGGCAAAAAACCAAAAAAGAGCTTCTCCATAGCGAACTTCGAAGTCAGTTCTCAATTTTTTGAGGTTATATATGTAAAGGAATTGAGAGAGTGAATGGGCCCCACCCCTCACTTTTGAATTCAGCTTCGTGTTTTCTGAAAGCTTAAAATAAAGTGAATAGAGCGAAGGAAGTAAACAATGGCTTTGGAGAAAAAAGAAGTTTCCTCTCATTCATTGCGGGTTTTCACACCCAAAAGGTGAAACTTTGTAGCAATCTATAAATGCTATCCATGGGCTGAAACAAGGAAAGAATAAGCAGTGTTGAAAAACTTAGAAAGAAATTCTCTTCTGGCGGACTTCGCACCCCAAAGGCTAATTTTTGCAAAGGCCCAAATAGAGAAATAAAGTAACTAAGCGGGCCCCATTTTTCTCGCAACACTTCTCTTATGTTGCCCGAAGGTTTAAATAAGGTACTTAAGGTAGCAAGGTAAAAGTGAAAGCTTAAAAATAAAATTGGAAATCTGTTTCTTCGCTGCGGGTTTTTCTACCCTTGAAGGCCATTTTTCGCATTTCAAAGAAAGCCATTTCTGCAAGCATGGTAAGTATGCAATTTGGTTGCAAATTATTTTGGGTGAGTAAATAGAAGCAAATTAGTGCATTGATTAGATTTTTGCAAGCTGAATTTACATAAGCAGATTTTCCCCAAGGAAGTACTCTGTTCTTGTCTTTTCGAAAGATGAATGAAACAAGAAGTAAATAGGTAATTAATGAGAGTTACCATTAGGCCAACAAAAATAGTGAAAAGACAAAGATAAATCTATTAGAACCTCTGCATCCACCAATCCAACAGATTTACCCTTAATTTTGCTTGTGTGGCATGATTTATGAAATTAAATGAGCAAATCTAGGTTATTTTATAAAGAGGGAAGTAACAGATTTTCAAACTCCCATTTCACTGTTATACTATTGTACTAAATAGTGCTTTCAAGTAATTGTCAAATTGCAAAGTTCGCTCCTTGTATCAATCGCAATTGTTTGAGTTGTTGCTATCATACATCATAGAAAATGGCAATAAGATTCGCATGTTTTGATAGTTTGGGTGGAATTAGGTCGGAGTAGGTGACTTTCACGAATACTTCACTCCGCTTCTATGATATGCAAGACTTTCAAAGGAGGTTAAGAGAAAAGCCAATTCATCCCATAACAGAAAAAGTTTGGGGAAGTGGATTAGTTGAAGTATGTGGGTTCCCTATAGTAGTACAAGCCTCAGAGTTGATTCTAGAATGTATCAATCGTTACAACCCAGATACAAGGCAGATTCTATTGCCTGATCAGACACTGTTAATTTCAATCAATAGTGAATTGCTTGCAGATTCTAGAATGAGAGGAGTTCTCTGATTTGATGATGAGTGGAGCCATGTCTGAGTACTCTTTGAAGAAGACAGTTTGGAGGAAGCAGATCATGTAGTCTTTGTTTTAGAAGCCAAGGGGAGCTAAGAGTAAAGTCCCTAAAACTCTTTTCAGCATAGACCTCAAACCAAAAATTCTTGACATTTTGGTTCTATTGCATCGACTCAAAGGTGAGGTAGAAGCTTTTAATTTTGTAGAACAGTACTTCTTTCTAGTGCAAGTTATTTTCTCAGACACACAATATATTGAATGGGCGCATGAGGTCAGTGAACAACTTTCTAGGGCTCTTAGTGTAGCTAGGTTTTATAATTCTTTTTATATGTCCTCATTCTTGATATACATGTTGGCTTCTCTTCAATTGTGGCCCAGACTTCCCAGAATTGAGGATTTCCCTGACAATGTAAAAAGTTATGAGTTTTATCCATGCTTGCAATTACAAAATAGTTATGCAGAATACATCTGGGTAAATGATGCATTCACCATGAGGATTTGTAAGAAAATACAGGGATGCCCAGAGTTGAGATTTAGTCTAGAAGCAATTGTGATCATTAGCCAATTTGGCAGTTACTTCATCTAGTTCTCATCATTTTCTTATTTGCGTCTTTTAGCATTCGACGGATTCCCACTGAAGCTCCCCAAGTATCCAGATGATATGATCATGCTTGTGGAGATTGTGAGGCAAGTAGTACAAGTGAATGTGTTGATTGCCAATCTAAATAAGAAAGGGTATGAATTTCCTATAAAAGTTGGAGCATACAGTTGCAAAACCATATCAGATGCAAAGAATATACTCAAAGCATTTGAGAGTAAATACAAATTGGAAGAGTATGAAGAATTAAGGCCCCTGTTTGACCCTAATGAATATGCAAAGGATGTGCTCTAGATTGGAAGCGTGATCAAACATGTAACAACCATGGAAGATTATTGGGCAGATTGTAAGGATGAGCTGGACAGCCGAGACTGCGCCTTTGCCCGATTTACAATTGATCAAATAAAGACATATGGAATAAGTTTAGATGTGGAAGGGCTGGAGGATGATGGTCAAAATATGTATAGTAATAAATATTTGACAAAATTGAGGAATACTCCCGTTAGCTCTGAACCACATGTTGACATAGAAGAAAATTTTGATGTCATGATGGCAAGAATTATCAAAAGAACTGGGAAATGGGTTGAATGGATAGCTAAGAAAAGCTGAAGCAAGAGCAAAGCTACTCAAGCTTCTCCAACCGTAGCTACTCCTACTTCATCTCAAAGTGCCACTCCTAGTGCTACTGCCATGGTTGCTCAAAGACCAGCCCAATCTATCAGAGGAGGTGATCAGCCCCTAGAGAAGCATGTTCTAATAGCCCCAACTTGTCAAGGTGGATCGCTACTAGTCATTGGAAGTCAAGTTGAAGCTGAGAAAGGAATGAAAGAGTAGAAAGATGTATCCCCTGCTCCAGTCTCACCTCCACACATCACTTTACCCTCATCTCCTCAAGCTTCTCCAACTCCATCTCCTCATGTCACCCCTATCTTATCCCCTCATCGTAGCCCTACACCATCTGTAAGTGCTCCCCTTCTAAAGTCCACTGGTTCTCCTATTCAAATAGTAGAGGTCGGAGATGATAAAAGTAGTAGTAGTGAATCTACTGATTCTAATGAAGTTGCAAAGAAAGCCCAAAAAGAAGAGAAAGCTCCAAGTTCATCTTGACTTCTTTCTCGAGATCCAAAGACCCCCTTTTTTGCAACTACAGCAACAACGACTCCAATGAAGAAGAAGATGTTCAGCATTGAGTCACTTGGAATAGCCTCCAAAGTGATTAGTACATAATCTTGGCTCGAGGATACTTTGGAAAAGAAGAGAAAAAGGAAAGATGAAGGTGTTCCTTCGAAAGATGTTGTATCCCAAGTGATTCACTCAGGATCTGCCATGGTGAAAGCTAAAAAGAAGAAGACTTTGTCAATTCTAGGAGAAGATCCAAAAATAGGATACTTAACTCTAGAGGTAGTAAAACCAAACAAGGCAAGAAAAACTAAAGATATGATGCCAGAAGACTTCACTCTACATTCAATTGATCTTAGAGAAGCTAGGCATGATACTAAAGTAGGCCTATGGAGATCGAGTAACGAAGTGATAGAGGAACAATTGGAGGATCTCAAATTGTCAAAAATCAGAATGAAAGTAGAGATTGAGGAATTAAAAAGATTCATCTGGCAACTAGTTGTTCCATTGGCAACCATTACTGGTGTGCCTCCTACTAAGAACTCTACTGTAGAAGAAGTGCAAGCTTTCATCTCACAACTCCAAAAGGATAGACATTTTGGCCAGATTGGAAAAGAATGGATTGAGAAGCTCGGTACAGATAGAGCTATTCTGATTGATCAGATTGGAGATGTTATCCTTCGGTTAGAACTTGAGAAGGATAGTATCACTTCTAATCATAACACTTTAGCTGCAGAAAAGGAAAGGTGTGAGGAATGTGTTTCTCTCCTAAATATGGTCATTCAAATGAAGGAAAAAGAGGCAATTGAAGAAAATATTTTTAAAAAGGGGACTGAGCCTATATTCAAATGGCTTCAAAACATGTAGTTCAAGCAAGAAATGATTCAAGAGGTAGAGGAAGGACTCAAAGAAACAAAGGAAAAGGTGAAGAAGATCCAAAACAGAGCATTTGAGCTCATGCAAGGGTTACACACACATACACTAAGTAGCGGGCAAGGAAAGGCTTTCATTGGGATAGAGGTAATGAAGGGAAACTTCTCTACATATTTGAATAATCTATCTGGGATGATTTCAAGCAGTCAAAACAGAGTGGTAGAATTGCAAACACTCAGCGGATGCATACATGTGGCAGCTGGAGAGTTGACAAGTCAGTTGGGTGTAGTAAAGGAATTGGCTCAGGAGCATTCAAAGTGGCTCTTAAGATTCACAAATGTGCATGTGCCTAGTCCTGAGGAGATGATCCAAATTATAGTGGCTGCCAGAACATATAGGGCAAAAACTAAAAAGGGAAAGAAGTCTAAATGACTTATTCAATACTCCTTTTTTTTTTTTTGATGTAAATGTTATAAATTTTTGAAATTCGACAAACTAGCATCTTGCCATTTGTCATCTAAGAAGATGAACCAATTGATATTCCTATTGTAACGGTCATCTCTTAAATCCTATATGTATGAAATTTAATGGTTAATCAAAGGTCGGCAAATTTTTGGTGTGAGATGATTTTTGTTATAGAGACAATTGAGAGTACTCAATATCGATTATTTTTTGTTTCGTAGAATTGTTGAAATTAGTGTTTTCCTCAGATGTTTGGAATTGGAATGAGGAATAAATAGAGTTTTACTTCTCTTGTTCACAGTATAGTGAGTGAATGTAATAAGCATTGTTATTGTTCATTCAAAGAGGAAACTTTAAAATAATTAATTAATAGCAGTAGCTTAGCTTCGAGTTTTTGTAGTTAGATATCTGAAGGTTTTGTGAATTCATAAGATTGTGAATACACAAAAATAATTAGATGCTTAGAACTCAAACTCACCTGAGTTAGGGCTTGTCTAAGTCTAACTTGATTACACCTCTATTGTTCTCGGGTCAAGAACATACCCCAAATTAGATAGGAAGAATAAACATAATTCATTAAAGATTATTCATATCGGGAGCTATACCTACCAATTCAGAGAAAAGCCAGTAACCATAAGATGGCTTTTCAACTTTTGTGAATAGATATTGTTTGTAATCTGGGCATTAAGAGTCATAATTTCACAAAAGATAAAAGAACAAATATGTTTACCAACAAATTTTTGGCGACTTTGCTGGGGAGATGAATAGTCGCTTGATCAAAAAGCCTATGTCATGAGGAAAAATGGTACTGCCTCATGAAAACATAATCCCAGTGCTCCAACCTAACCTTAGTTTTCAAGACAATCAAGAGGATATAATTTCATCCCTTAACACATTTGTTAGGAGGCACAGAAGGAACACTGAACATTACCAGAATGCTAGCCAAATATTAGAGGAAGAAGAGAGAAGAGCTGAAGCTTCTGAAAGAGTTATTCAAAGAAGATATATTTGGAGAGCAGAAAGACAACTAAGACATTAAGCTTAGACCTAGCATCCTGGTACAATTTAGGTTCCACAAAAGTACCAAGAAACAGGGTGGGCAAGATCCCACTTTTGACAAATTAAAAGAGCTCAGTTTTCCTATCTTAGAAGTTCCAAGGCAGAAAGGTGAAGGTAAAAGTTGGAGTAGACCCCCTTCCCCTATTAGAAATCAAGAAACTAGCACTTCACATTCCACTTGCGAGGTGCTAGCACTTCACGGAGTTACCGCACCTCCAGTTGTTAACTTTCCACCATATACTGCTAGAACAATCATGGCTGCTCCATGGGCCACAGAAACAAAATCGCTAGCACTAAATGCTTATCATCCACTTCCAGCTGGTTCAAGGAAGAACTTCTCTAAATTCTCAGGTGATGGGAAAGTGTCATGTCCCCTTTTCAAATAATTAAAAATAATGATCTTTGCTAAGGCAGGTAGGCCCAAAAAGGTGAAGTTTTGAAAAAAGGGGATAATATTTGGAAGCTAATGGACTAATAAATAAAGATTGTTATTAAAATATGTTTTATTAACCCCTCTTGGATGTGAGTTAGGTTTATGCCCTCTTTTAAGGGTTTTGGAGGCATTTTGGGCTGATTCTAGAACTTGATTTTTGTGCATTGCTTTGTTGTTCTTCAGAGGCTGCCAAACCTATGAAGAAGGAGACCTAAGAATGGGAGTTTGTAGGTTTATAGGAAGGATAAGGATGGGAGTTTGAGGCCATTCCATGTGCATGCTCATGCAGAGTTTTTCTTTGTGCTGAACAGTGCAAATTTGTGGGTTTTCGGGTGTATTTTTTGTAAGAGTTTGGTGTTTTCGGTTGAATATTTCATATCAGTTTGGGTTGCTGCTGTATATCAGACTTTTAACTGTTAAAATAGAGTTTTAAATATGTATTTGGATATTATTATACTTATGTGATAGATTATTAAGTTTTTGTGGTGATTCCGAGCTATTTTGTGCTATTTTTGGGAGCTCGATGAGCATTGTTTTTGTCCTCCATTTGGGAGCTATTGTGTGCAGGTTATATAGATCAATAAATTTAATTTTATAGGATTTTATGCTGCTCAAATTTCTGTAAAAATTTCCACTTTCAAATTTATTAATAATAGGTGAAGCTGTGAAGCTTTTGGCACTATTTTTGGCATACCCGATTTGGGGTTTATTGAGAAATTGGTGGATCTTTGAAATATTGGTTGTTTGATTTTAAAGATCTGATTTGAGGCTTGAAATATCATATAAAATCAGAAAAGGGACATTTTAGAAATTCACAACAGATGAACACATTAAAACATTCTTTATGGCTACCCATATATTGGGGGTGGGACATGAAGATATCACTATAAGATTGTTTGTAGAGACCCTTACAGACAACGCAACAGACTGGTTTTATCATTTAGCTAATGGTTCCATAACAGATTGGGACATGATGAGAACTCAATTTGAAGCTAGATTTAAGACTGTTGAAGATGAACATGCATTGCTAATGCAGTTGACTTCAATTAAGAAGCAACAAACTATGAGCATGCGAGATTTCGTTGCCAACTTCAATAAGATTAATAGCAGGATTCCTACTACTAATAGACCCATGCCTAACAATTTGAAAACTTTCTTTATTAGTTCTATTCCTCTAGACATCAATTATGATCTAAGAAGAGCATGCCCTACTAATCTAGCTGATGCACAAAAGAAAGCTATTGAATGCGAAGATGATCTAATTTTCACAAGAAAATTGAAATGGGAACTTCAAATTAAAGGGAGTTCTAGTAACGCCACATCATCAGAAGAAATGATTCCAAAGTTGTCTAATGAGTTGGTGGAAATGAAAAAGAAATTACCCAGATTCAATAACTCTTATCAATGGAATTACCAAAACTCACCAGGAAGAAAAAATGAAAGTAGATTTCCGTAGCTTACAAGTTGACAACCTAGGCTGCAAATCGATGCAGCATTGAAAAAGGGAAATATGTGCATCTTCCATTTAACCACAGATCGTGATAGTGAGAATTGTTCGAAGACTGTTCGTATGATGCAATTGCTATCTACTAACAAATTGAATATTGCAGCTCCATGTTCAGAACCTAATTCCTATTCAAACGGCGGCTCTGGAAATTTATTTTTAGAATAGATTCTGAATCAAAAGGTGAATGTTACGCAACTATTGATGGAACCTCATACAAAGTACTTACCTATGGACAAAGAATGAAGAATCAAACCTCTAGTCATACTCATAGAGATGACTCTGGTCCTTCTATGAGTAAGATACATACTGATCAAGGAACATCCACTTCACAAATAAGTAAGGACAATACATCTTTTGATTTCATTCAATTTTGTGAAGAGTCAAAGGTTCAAATCTCTACTATTGATTATTTAAAGTCACATCCTTCTGAACTAAAGAGGTTAGTAGATAAATGTAAAGGAGGTATCTCAGACTTGAATCATAATGTGACTATTGAAATTGAAGATGAAACCTTAACGTCTGGCTTGTTTAATCAAGAAGATGCTACTATTTTAGCAACCTCCCCTAGACAGAAGCCTGAACCTTTTTATATCTCATTGTATATAAATGGATGTAAACTTAGCAATTGCATAATAGATTCAGGTGCATCAAATAATGTTATGCCATACTCCATAGCCAAATCCTTGGGATTGAATCTTACTAAAGTGCATGGGAGATGTTATTCTAAAGATGCCAAACAAGTCCCTTTGTTTGGACAAATTAAAGATGCACAAGTAGCTCTGGCCTCATATCTAGAAAAGAAACTCATGTTAACCATTCTAGTAGTTGATATTCCTGCAAGTTATGGACTCCTTTTAAGTAGAAGTTTTTGGTGAGACTTAGGAGGAGAAATTAAGCTAGACTGGTCTCAAGATGTGATACCTATTGGTAAAAAGAAGGTCAAGTTAGAACCTGAAGAAAAAACAAAAGTCATAGTCTTGAAATCGGATGATCCCAAAGCAAAAATTTTATATCAGGAATTGGAATTCAGTAATTATATGTTATTTACTGGAGATGATTCAGGTAAAAAAATGAATGAGAATCAGGTCAAGAAGGTTCCTAATGAAAAAAAAGAGGCTTCTGACATATGAACACTCGAATTTGATGGAAGATGTTCTTCCTCAGGTTCTGGAGCTGGCGTAGTGTTGATATCCCCATAAGGAGAAACTAAGCCCTTAGCCTTCAAATTGGAGTTTGGTAACACAAACAATATAGCAGAATATGAAGCTTTAATATTGGGGATAGTTACTGCAAAAGAAAGAGGGATAAAAGTCTTAAAGGCCCAAGGTGATGCAAAGCTTATTGTGAGACAAAGCAAAGGACAGTACTCCGTGAAGAATCATATACTGAAAAATTACAAGAATAGGGTGTGGGATGAGATAGAAGGTTTAGATGCCTTCTCCATTAGAGCCATGCCAAGAGAAATGAATACAAAGGCTGACTCACTGGCAGTCTTTGCTTCCTTGTTACTCCCTCACCTAGATTTTAAGGATAAAAATTATCAAATTGAAATTATATATAGATCTGTTGTACCAGATAATATAGAGTCCTGGCAAGTCTTTAAGGATGATAAGAGTTTGCAACTATTTCTGAAAACTAATAAGGCCAGTTTTGAAACTGAGTCTCATGAGGATGATGAACATAGAAAAAGTAGTGAAGTTCAACTGAAAATCAATATTATTCCCCCATATTTTGTAGCTCTGGAAAAGTTATTTAATAGACATGATGCTTATGTTAAGTAGAAAAGAACATAAAAGGGACTAGCCACGGGTGAATATGAAAGATTGAATATTGGAGATCTCCATAGTCCCAAAATGATTAATGTTGGAAAATGTTGTACTCCCGAAGAGAGAGAAACCACAAAGAGATTATTCGAAGAATATAGAGATGTCTTTGCTTGGAATTATGAAGACCTAAAGAGCTACAAAGGAGGAGAGGTGAAACATCAGATTCCTCTCAAACCAGATGCAATAGTTTTTCAACAAAAGCAAAGAAATTATAATCCAAAGGTTGCAGATGCCATTTTCTAAGAAGTTGATAAAATATAAAAGCAAGAATCATTTATCCTATCTATCACTCTACCTGGGTAGCCAACATAGTGCCTGTCAGGAAGAAGAATGGAGAGATAATGATTTGTGTAGATTTTTGTAATTTGAATAAGGCATCTCTCAAAGATAATTTTTCTCTCCCAAACATGGACCATTTGTTACAAACAGTTGTAGGATCTCAGATGATGTCTATGCTCAATGGCTTTTTGCAATATAACTAGGTCAAAGTAGAAAAGAAAGATCAACATAAAACAGTGTTCACAACTCCTTGGGGTACATTTGCATATCACAGGATGCCTTTTGGACTGATCAATGCTGGAGCTATGTTCCAAAGATGTATGAATGATACCTTCATTGATATGAAAGATTGAATAATAGTCATATACTTAGATGATCTTATGGTGTTCTCAAAGAAAAGGAAAGATCATATGGAAGATCTTAGAAGACTGTTACAAAGATGCAGGGAGCATGGAATTTCCCTCAATCCAAAAAAGTCAATATTCTGTGTAACTAAGGGAAAATTACTTGGACACATAGTGTCACAGGAGGGCATTAAAATTGATCCTGACAGAGTAGAGGCAATCCAGAGACTAAGTTTTCCTATAAACAAAACAAGGGTTAAATCTTTCTTTGGCCAGGTAAATTTCCTTAGGAGGTTTATTCCCGATTTTGCAAAAACTACTAAGCATATAATCGATATGATGAAGGGGAACTCAAGTTTTAAATGGAGTGAGGAAGGAAAGCGAGCTTTTCAAGACATAAAAACTACTATTGCTAATGTCCCAGTGTTATGTCACCCAAATTACAAGCAAGATTTTATTATTTATTGCTATACTTTAGAACATACATTATCAGCTATTCTTGTGCAGGAGAACGGTGAAGGAATACAAGCTCTCATTGCTTTTATGAGCATACCTTTGAAAAATCACGAACTAAAATATTCCCAAATTGAAAAGCATGCTTATGCAGTAGTCAGGACACTTAAGAATTTTCGTTTCTATGTCTTACATTCACACTCTGTTGTCTTCATCCTAGACACAGTAGTAAAATGTGTACTAACGCAACAAGAATTAGGTTGCAATGTCAAAGGAACATGGGTGGCGAAGATATAGGAATATGATATTGAGATTAAACCTACCAAGATCATAAGAGGAAATGCTCTATGTAGAGCAATTGCAGAAAACAAAACCACTAATGAATTAGAAGAGTCAAATAAGAGGGAACTGGTGCTGGTAGTAGGTCTCTACGATTCATGGTTTGAGAACATTTCTTACCTCTTAACATACGGTGAATGTCCATAAGGTTTGAATACAAAGAAAAGAAGAGATCTTAGATTAAAAGCAGCCAAGTATGTGATTTGGGATGGAAAGCTTTTCAAAAGGGCTATTGATGGTACATTCCTAAGGTGTGTGGATAAATCGCAACAAGAAAAGCTGTTGAAAGCATCTCATGATGAGGTCTATGGAGGACATTTCTCTTCTTTAGTTACAACTTTCAAAATACTAAGGCAATGCTATTACTGGCCTGGGATGTTCAAAGATGCATATGCATGGGTAGAAAAGTGTGAAAAGTGTAAAATGTTTTCTGGACGTCCTCAATTGGCCGCAGTACCACTCAGACCTGTTATCATTGAAGGACCTTTTCAACAATGGGGTCTTGATTTCATTGGTCCAATCACTTCTGTATCCACTGCTAGTCATCAATACATCATAACTACAACCGACTGCTTCACCAAGTGGGTAGAAGCTAAGGCTACAAAGAAGATTACTTCTGAGGTGGTATGTGAATTCATTAAAGAAAATATTTTGGTCAGATTTGGCATTCCCATTAAATTAGTGATGGATAATGCATCCTATTTTTCTTCAATTGAGATTACTGATTTTTGTTTTGAGTTTGGGATCACTGCCAGTCATTCATTTGATTATTTCCCTCAAGGGAATGGCCATGCAGAATCTAGCAATAAAAACTTGATCAATATTGTAAAGAAACTGGTGTTAGATAACCAGAAGAATTGGCACAAAAAGATTCATGAGGCACTCTGGGCAGACAGAGTGACACCCAAGAGAGCAATTGGTATATCCTGTTTTGAATTGGTTTATGGAACTGAAGCTAATCTACCTCTACCATTGGATTTGGCTACAAGAAAACTCAGAACAATAATTGAAGATGATGTCTATAAGGATGGTCTAGAAAAGAGAATCCTGTATCTGAATAAACTAGAAGAGGAAAGGACGGAAATTGTTGATCATATCACACAACACCAAATGCAAGTAAAAGAACTTTTTGACAAGAAAAAAAGACCTCAAAAATTTATGGCAAGAGATATGGTGTTACTCTGGGACAAAAGAAAGGCTCCAAAAGGAATGCATAAGAAGTTTGATACTCTATCGAAAGGCCCTTTCAGAATTCAAAAAGCATTTGAAAATGATTCTTTCAAATTAGCATATGAAGATGGTGAAGAACTGGCCCTGACTTATAATGGTCAGGATCTCAAGCTCTACCAAGTTATAAATTGAAAATAGGTAACCCCTGTAATGTACTATAGTTAGACTTAGTGTTGTGTGTGTCTTAGTTAGCTTTTCCTTTCCAGTGTCTTTTCCTCGCTTTCCTTGTTTTGCTTTGTTTTGGTTGTGTTGCCGCCTTTTATTTTCTTTTGTGAAAGCAGAGATTTTGAATTCCTCGCTTGGGTATACTCTACCCAATTCCCCAGTCAGAGCCAGTTGTTGCCTCACTTTTCAGCATATAGAAGTTTTGCAAAGTGGAAAGTAAACTGAAGTCACAATTTGTCAAGTCGGGTCATTAGGTCTTTCTTATTTAGGTGTTGAGTTTTTCCATCGAGTTTTCATCTTTTCCCTTCTCCCGTGTCACATATGGCTTGGGTGGGTATTTTCTTTATTGTCATGAGTCTTAGGGGTAGTTTAGAGCCATCCTCGATGGAGATTCTCAATTTGTGCTACATCATTTGATTTTCCTGCAGCCCATTTAATCTAGAATTAAAGAAAATAGCATCGACAAAAAATCAAGTTCTAGCTTCTCCTTGGCGGGTTTTCACACCCCATAGGCAAATTTTTGCAAGAATGGTAAATGCTATTGGTAAGCTTCATCGAAGTAAAGTGAATCATGCTAAGAAAAGATCATTCAATTGATGTCATGATTTCATAGCGAGAGCCATTTTAAACTTGGAAAATGATCGGGATAAACATTGGTGGAAAACCAGAAAAGAGCTTCTCCATACCGAACCTCAAAGTCAGTTCTTAGTTTTCTGAAGATATATATGTATAGGAATTGAGAAAGCCAATGGGCCCCACCCCTCACTTTCGAAGTCAGCTTCGTGTTTTCCGAAATTTTAAAATAAAGTGAATAGAGCAAAGGAAGTAAACAATGGCTTTGGTAGAAAAGAAAGTTTCCTCTTATTCATTGCAGGTTTTTGCACCCAAAAGGCGAAACTCCACAGCAATCTATAAATGCTATCCACAGGCTAAAACAAGTAAAGAATAAGCAGTGTCAGAAAACTCAAAAAGAACTTCTCTTCTGGTGAACTTCGCACCCCAAAGGAAAATTTTCGGAAAGGCCCAAATGGAGAAGTAAAGTAACTAAGCGGGCCCCATTTTTCTTGCAAAGCTTCTCTTATGTTCCCCGAAGGTTTAACTAAGGTACTTAAAGCAGCAAGGTAAAAGTGAAAGCTTAAAAGGAAAATTGGAAATCTGTTTCTCCGCTGCGAGTTTTTCTACCCTCGAAGGCCATTTTTCGCATTTCAAAGAAAGTCATTTCTGCAACCATGGTAAGTAAGCGATTTGGTTGCAGATTATTTTAGGCAAGTAAATAGAAGAAAATCAGTGGATTGATTAGGTTTTTGCAAGCAGAATTGACCTAATCAAATTTTTCCCAAGGAAGTACTTCGTTCTTGTCTTTCTGAAAGTTGAATGAAACAGGAAGTAAATAGGTAATTAATTAGAGTTACCATTGAGCCAACGAAAATAGTGAAAAGACAAAGATAAATCCATTAGAACCTCTGCATCCACCAATCCAATAGATTTACCCTTAATTTCACTCATGTGGCACAATTTATGAAATTCAACGGGCAAATCTAGGTTATTTTATAAAGAGAGAAGTAAAAGATTTTCAAACTCATGTTTCACTGTTATACTATTGTACTAAATAGTGCTTTCAAGTAATTGTCAAATTGCAAAGTTCGCTCCTTGTATCAATTGCAATTGTTTGAGTTGTTGCTATCATACATCATAGAAAATGGCAACAAGATTCACGAGTTTTGATAGTTTGGGTGGAATTAGGTCAAAGTGGTCGACTTTCACAGATACTTCACTCCACTTCTATAATATGCAAGACTTTCAAAAGAGGTTAAGAGCAGAGCCAATTCATCCCATAATGAAAAAACTTCAGGGAAGCAGATTAGTTGAAGTAGTTGGGTTCCCTATAGTAGTACAAGCCCTGAAGTTGATTCTAGAATGTATCAATCATTAGAACCCGGATACAAGGCAGATTCTATTTCCTGATCAGGCAGTGTTAATTTCAATCAATCGACAATCAATAGTGAATTGGTTGTGAATTCCAGAATGGGAGGAGTTCTCTGATTTGATGATGAGTGGAGCCATGTCTGAGTACTCTTTGAAGAACATGGTTTGGAGGAAGGAGATGATGCAATCTTGGTTTTAGAAGCTAAGGGGAGCTAAGAGTAAAGTCCCTAAAACTCTTTTTGACACGGACCTCAAACCAGAAATTCTTGACATTTTGGTTCTATTGCATCGACTCAAAGGTGAGGTAGAAGCTTTTAATTTCGTAGAATAGTACTTCTTTCTGGTGCAAGTTATTTGCTCAGACACACAATATATTGAATGGGTGCATGAGGTCAGTGAACAACTTTCTAGGGCTCTTAGTGTAGCTAGGTTTTATAATTCTTTTTATATGTCCTAATTCTTGATATACATGTTGGCTTCTCTTCAATTGTGGCCCGGACTTCCCAGAATTGAGGATTTCCCTGACAATGTAAAAAGTTATGAGTTTTATCCATGCTTGCAATTACAAAATAGTTATGCAGAATACATCTGGGTAAATGATGCATTCACCATGAGGATCTGCAAAGAACTACAGGGACGCTCGAAGCAAAGATTCAGTCCAGAAGCAATGGTGGTCATCAACCAATTTGGTAGTTACTTCATCCAGTTCTCATCATTTTCTTATTTGCATCTTGCAGCATTCGACAGATTCCCACTGAAGCTGCCCAGGTATCCAAATGATATGATCATGCTCATGGAGATCATGAGGCAAGCAGTACAAGTGAACGTGTTGAGTGCCAATTTGAAGAAGAAAGGGTATGAATTCCCTATAAAATTTAGAGCATACAATTGCAAAACCAGATCAGATGGAAGGAATATACTCAAAGCATTTAAGAGTAAATACAAATTGGAAGAGTATGAAGCAGTAAGGCCCCTGTTTGACCATAATGAATATGCCAGGGATGTGCTCTAGATTGGAAGTGTGATCAAACATGTAACAACCATGGAAGATTATTGGGAAGATTGTAAGGATGAGATGGAGAGCCGAGACTGTGCCTTTTCTAGATTTACAATTGATCAAATGAAGACATATGGAATAAGTTTAGATGTGGAAGGGCTGGAGGATGATGGAAAAAATATGTACAGTAATACATATTTGACAAAATTGAGGAATACTCCTATTAGCTCTGAACCATATGTTGACATGGAAGAAAATTTTGATGTCATGATGGAAAGAATTATCAAAAGAACTGGGAAATGGGTTGAATGGACAACTAAGAAATTCTGAAGCAAGAGCAAAGCTACTCAAGCTTCTCTAGCCATAGCTACTCCTACTTCATCTCAAAGTGCCACTCCCAGTGCTACTGCCACGGCTGCTCAAAGACCAACCCAATCTACGAGAGGAGGTGATCAGCCCCTAGGGAAGCATGTTCCAATAGCCCCAACCTATCAAGGTGGATCACTACCAGTCGTTGGAACTCAAGTTGAAGTTGAGAAGGGAACATAAGAGAAAAAAGATGTATCCCCTACTCTAGTCTCACCTCCACACGTTGCTTTACCCCCATCTCCTCAAGCTTCTCCAACTCCATATCCTCATGTCACCCCTATCTTATCCCCTCAGCATAGCCCTAAACCATTTGGAAGTTCTCTCCTTCTAAAGTCCATTGGTTATCCTATTCAAATAGTAGAGGTCGGAGATGATAAAAGTAGTAGTAGCAAATCTACTGATTCTGATGAAGTTGCAAAGAAAGCCCAAAAAGAAGAGAAAGCTCTAGGTTCATCTTGGCTTCTTTCTCTAGATCCAAAGACCCCCTTTTCTGCAACTACAACAACAATGACTCCAGTGAAGAAGAAGATGTTCAGCATTGAGTCACTTGGAATAGCCTCCAAAGTGATTAGTACAGAATCTTGGCTCAAGGATACTTTGGAAAAGAAGAGAAAAAGGAAAGATGAAGGTGTTCCTTCGAAAGATGTTGTATCCCAAGCGGTTCGCTTAGGATCTGCCATGGTGAAAGCTAATAAGCAGAAGACTTTGTTAATTCTAGGACAAGATCCAAAAATAGGACACTTAACTCTGGATGTAGCGAAACCAAACAAGGCAGGGAAAATTGAAGATATGATGCCAAAAGACTTCACTCTGCATTTAATTGATCTTGGAGAAGCTAGGCATGATAAAAAAGTAGGCCTATGGAGATTGAGTAAAGAAGTGATAGAGGAACAATTGGAGGATCTCAAATTGTCAAAAATCAGGATGAAAGCAGAGATTGAGGAATTAAAAAGATTCATCAGAAAGCTAGTTGTTCCATTGGCAACCATTACTAGTGGGCCTACTACTAAGAACCCTACTATAGAAGAAGTGCAAGCCTTCATCTCAGAACTCCAAAAGGATAGACATTTTGGCCAGATCGGAAAAGAATGGATCGAGAAGCTCAATAAAAATGGAGCTATTCTGCTTGATCAGATTTGAAATGTTATCCTTCAGTTAGAAATTGAGGAGGATAATATCACTTCTAATCATAACACTTTAGCTAAAAAAAGGCAAGGTGTGAGGAATGTGTTTCTCTCCTAAATATGGTCATTCAAATGAAGGCAAAAGAGGCAATCAAAGCAAATATTTTGAAAAAGGGGACTGAGCCTCTATTTGAATGGCTTCAGAACATGCAGTTCAAGCAAAAAATGATTCAAGAGGCAGAGGAAGGACTCAAAGAAACAAAGGAAAGGGTGAAGAAGATCCAAAACAGAGCATTTGAGCTCATGCAAGGGTTACACATAGATCTACAAAGTAGCAGGCAATGAAAGGATCTCATTGGGATAGAGGTAATGAAGCTAACTTCTCTACATTTTTTGAATAATCTATCTTGGATGATTTCAAGTAGTCAAAATAGAGTGGTAGAGTTGCAAACACTTAGCGGATGTGTACATGTGGCAGCTGGAGAGTTGACAAGTCAGCTAGGTGCAGTAAAAGAATTGGCTCAGGATCATTCAAAGTGGCTCTTAAGATTCACCAATGTACATGTGCCTAGTCACGAGGAGATGATCCCAATTATAGTGGCTGCCAGAACATATAGGGCAAAAACTGAAAAGGGAAAGAAGTCTAAATGACTTATTCAATACTCCTTTTCTATTTTCTGATGTAAATGTTATAAATTTTTGAAATTTGACAAACTGGCATCTTGCCATTTGTCATCTGAGAAGATGAACTGATTGATATTCCTATTGTAATGGTGATCTCTCAAATCCTATATGTATGAAATTTAATGCTTAATCAAAGGTCATAAAATTTTATGTGTGAGATGATTTTTGTTGCAGAGACAATTGAGAGTACTCAATATCAATTATTTTCTATTCCATAGAATTGTTGAAATTATTGTTTTCCTCAGATGTTTGGAATTGGAACAAGGAATAAACAGAGTTTTACTTCTCTTGTTCACAGTACAATGAGTGAATGTAATAAGCATTGTTATTGTTCATTCAAAGAGGAAACTTAAGTATAATTAATTAATAGCAGTAGCTTAGCTTCGAGTTTTCATAGTTAGATATCTGAAGGTTTTGTGAGTTCATAAGATTGTGAATACACAAAAACAATTAGATGCTTAGAACTCAAACTCGCCTGAGTTAGGTCTTGTCTAAGTCTAACTTGGTTACACCTCTACTGTTCTTAGGTCAAGAACATACCCCAAATCAGATAGGAAGAATAAACATAATTCATTGAAGATTAATCATATAGGGAGCTATACCTACCAATTCAAAGAAAAGCTGGTAACCATAAGATGGCTTTTCAACTATTGTGAATAGATATTGTTCGTAGTCTAGGCATTAAGAGTCATAATTTCACGAAAGATAAAAGAACAAATCTCTCTACCAACAAAAGTGAATCATGTATTTTTGTGGGTTGTAGTGAGGAAAGCAAAGCTTACAGATTATTCAATCCTATTATTAATAAGATTGTTTTTTTAAGTGATGTGATTTTTGATGAAGGTGGAGTTTATGGTCATAAAAAAAAACATGTTGAAAAGCCAAAATCAGTTTTGGATGGTGATGTTATTGCTAATAATGATTATGACTAGCTAGCTAATGGTTCTATTTCAAGATCACCAATCCCACAAAGAAACCCCTCACCAATCTCAAGAGCAAGTCCATCCTCAAGTCCTCTGAGAAAAGTAATTAGATTGAGTGATATCTATGAGAGGTGTCAAAATCGAGTACATGGAGAAGGTCCAATAGGTGAGACAATAAATTTTGCATTACTTGTTAAAGCTGATTTTGATCCATCATGTTTTGAAGATGCATGTGCTAATCAGGTTTGGATGCAAGCAATGAATGAAGAGATGGATTCCATTCATAGGAATGAGACATGGGAGCTTGTAGATATTACACATGAGAAGAAGAAGATTAGCACAAAATGGGTCTATAAGACCAAGTATACTAGTGATGTAAGTGTTGAAAGACACAAGGCAAGATTGGTTGCTAAAGGTTTCACTCAAAGATATGGCATTGATTATGAAGAAAATTTTGAACCAGTATGAAGACAAGAAACTATTAGGATGTTAATCTCTCTCGCTGCCCAAAAGAAATGGAGTATCCATCACATGGATGTGAAAAGTGCCTTCTTGAATAGGTACTTAGAAGAAGAGGTATATGTGGGACAACCACAAGGTTTTGAGATTCAAGGCAAAGAAGATCATGTCTACAAGTTGAAGAAGGATTTGTATGGCCTCAAGCAAGCACCACATGCATGGTATGCAACAATTGATGGATATTTTCAGTAGAATGGCTTTCAAAGAAGTAAGAGTGAACCTACCTTTTACTACAAACAAGAAGCAAATGATATTCTCATTGTTAGTTTGTATGTTGACGATTTACTATATATGGGTAGTAGTTCAAAGATGAAAGTTGAATTTAAAGTTGCTATGAAGAATGAGTTTGAGATGAAAGATTTAGGTCTAATGAAGTATTTTCTTGGCATGGAGGTTTATCAAGGTAAAGATGAAATTTTTATTTGTCAAGAAAACTATGCAAAATATATGTTGAAGAAATTTGATATGGCTAAATGTAAACCTCTTTCCACTCCAATTGCTCATGGAGCTACATTATGTAGAGATGATGGTGCTGAAATTGTTGATGAGACATTATACAGGAGCATTGTGGGGAGTTTGATGCTTTTAACTCACACAAGACATGATATTGATTATTCAGTTTCATTGGTTTCAAGGTATATGACAAATCCATTAGAGGAACATATGAAGGCAACCAAGAAAATTTTGAGGTATGTGAAAAGCACAGTAGATTTTGGTATTCACTATTCTTGTAATAAGTTTGAGCTTTTTGGCTTCATTGATTCAAATTGGGGAGGTAGTTTGAAGGATCTAAAGTCTACATCTAGTAATTATTCTTCATTGGGTTCTAGTTTAATCACATGGAGTTCAAAGAAGCAAAGTATGGTTGCTATTTCTTCCATAGAAGTAAATTATGTTGTCGTTAACTCACCTGGCACACAAGTTTTATGGCTTAAAAAGCTTCTTGAAGAAATTGGAGAGATACAAGTTCAACCTACTATGATTTTTTGTGACAACATAAGTGCCACTAAATTGGCCAAGAATCTGGTTCATCACAGCAGGATTAAGCATTTTGATCTTAAAAAACATTTTATAAGAGACTTGGTGCAACAGAAGGTAGTTGAGTTTAAATACATCAGCACAAAGGGGCAAACCCCAGATATCTTCACAAAGGAAATTGCAAAAGATCAGTTTTTGGCTCTTAGAGATCAGATAGTTAGCCCTCTTAGCATCAAGGGGGAGTATGAAGCATTGATGATGTTAACAACTCCATCTCTACCATTCAACTCCAACTCCATTGCATATCACAATGAGTAGATTCAACAAGAGATTAAAAATTCATACTCACCGTCAAAGCTTTCAGTTCTAATTTCCATTTCTTGTTTTCTTTCTTAATAAAGAGCAATTTGATTGGTAGTCCATGCATTAGATTCTAGTCATTGATAGTTTAAGTTCAATTTAAATAAAAATCTTAAGTTGCACCATATCTTCAATATGGTGAACTCTGCCTCTTTGCATGTTCAATGCATTGTATTATTGCCTAGATTATGGCCTTCAATAATGTCTACACTGTCATTATGAGTTGGGCTATTTGCTATTTTTTTTAACACTGAAAGGAAATGCCAATTGTAGTGTGGCTATCTACGTACACATATATTGTGATCATGGTTTTGAATTAAATTTAAAAAAAAGTTTCCTCTGTTGTGTTGAGTTATTTATAGTTAGTTTCTTTTTATTATTATATTAAAATCTATTAGCTACTATTCAATTTTCTACACATACTAATCTTCTCTGTTATTACCAATGAGTTCTAAAATATAATGGGCCTTCATCTAATTATGTAATAGAGCCTATAATTTCATATTCCCTTCATTTTTCTCGCATTGGATATAGGATTAATGCAAATTAGGAAGTAACAAATCTTCACGATTATCCATTTATCAGTTGCCATATTGAACGTGCTTCTATAATTTATTTCTCAATAACAATAGCTAGCTTTCGATGGAGATTCGTGAAAAGTATTATACATTGTACACATTAATAACACAAATATGTATTTCCTAAGTTCGATTAGCAACCTTAATTTAATGATCTTATAACTAGATTTTCATTTAAAAACAAGTTTGTAATTCAACAAAGTTTCTATTCAATGTTGGGAGTGCTAGACATTCAAAAAACTGTCAGCAATGTTTAATGACTTTTATTACAGAATTTGCATGTCTTTATATTGTGTCCATGTTTCATTTTGTAATTTTTTTTTCCTTTTTTTAAGAACCTAAGGGAGGTGACAAGAACCAGATCAATAATTAAAAAGTTGAAGGCCAAGATTGATGAGATGATTCAAGAGGATGTTAAATTGGTCATTGTAAGATTAAAAATAAGATGGAGGAGCTGGCTCTTGAGCCATCTTAATGTTTGGTTAGTTGTTTTACTTTTAGTCTATTTTATATTTTTGGTCAAATGTTGAGATCTGATGTGTGGTTTTTCTATTAGTATCGGTAATTTTATTAATTAATTTAAAAATTATGTATAACATTTTTATGTATTTTAATTTAAAATAAATTGGTTATACACATGCATTTTAACCCCTCCATAACCAAAACCTATATACTGTAATAAATTTATGGTGAGTTGTTTGATGTAAAGGACTATTGGTTTTCTTATCCAGATTAGTTTGATACTAGTTAAAATTTATTAATATTTTGGAATGACTTTTGGAATTTCAGATCTCCTAATAAAAAAGGTTCTTATTTATACTTATTAAAAAAATAATAATAGGTTTGGGGTTTGAGTTTTTTAAATCTTTGGTATTAGTCTATCTAGAAATTGCTCTAACAATCATTTGCATTAACACTAGTAGCCACAATAGCTAATTTGTAATAGGTTTGTGATGAAAATGTAATATGTTTAAAAAAAGAAGGTCATTGAATGTATATTTTGATTTAGCTAATTAAACTTTTTATTAAATCAAAAAATACATGAAACTAATTGCATTTAACAATGAAATGGACAATTTTTTCGCTATTAACAGTTTTGAAGTCTAACAATGATAGCCAAAAAAACACAAGTAGGAATGATCACAGTCCCTAATAATTCTTGAAATATTGATCATAATAAAAATTGAGAAATAAATTAGATTTCAATTTCATTAAGAAATGAATCTCCATAAGTGTCTTTTGGTAAAACTTGCATTTACAATATGGAGTTTTTTTACCCATTTTTTTTCTTACATCTTATTTTCTATCATGTTTTCTCATTACAAATAATATAATTACAAGTACAATTAGATTTCTAGTCATATGAATTTTGAAATAACTTTGATAATGATTTCTTGTTAGGAAGAACATAATTAGTGACACAACTAGATCACACACCCTCTAGATCTTGAAATATTGACCCCCATAAAATAGGTTAACAGCCATACATATGCACAAAATATGGATAAGAAAAAGAAATAGAAAAATAGAGATGCATTAGAAATAGAAAAATATGTGTATTGGATAAGATACATAATATACACACAACTTCATAGCTAACCTCTAATGGTTGAATGAAGCAACACTAGTAGATAATATAAAGTATGTGATTTATTAAATTGTTAATATTAAGAGGAAATAACATTAAAAATGTCAATAGTGGCATGTTGTGATGGTTAAATTGTTGTGTTGTTATCCTTGCCATCAAGGTTCAAATCTCATGGGAATGAGGTGCCCCGTTTGTGGCCTCACTGGTTCATAGCTCCAGGTCAAAGGGTTTACCCCTTAAAATAAATAAATAAACATTAAAAATAAGGATATAAACTAATATTTTATTTTCAAATCCCTTTCTCTTAAATATACATTAATTAAAATTGTTAACCATCTCAGTATAAAATAGATTTGATAAAAAAAAGTTGTATAGTAAAACAAAAAAAAACAAACTTTTAAAGATAATATGGTTTAAATTGAAACTAAAACAATTAATTTTTTTAAGTAAAATACTGCTCATTCATATTTAAAAGGCATAAATATGTAAGCATGGGGAATTTTAATTAACTAAATTAAGAAATTTGTTCGATAGAAAATCAAATCAATAACAAAGTAAACTTTGAAAGAACATACAAAAATATATACTCAATAAATATATCTCACAACAATAATGTGTGTTGTTCAAATTAAACATATATGTATTATAATTATTTTTATCTATTATAATTATTTTTTCTAATAGTATTTAGTATTACTAAATTTTATATTATGAAAACTATTAGTATATAATACATTGATATATTTATCACATAAATATTATTTGAAGTTTTTAATTTGATTTAGTTTTTTAATATTTGTGTGTGTGTGTGTGTGTGTGTGTATATATATATATATATTATTTTAATATACTTTGGCTTCTTACTTTTTCAAGGATGACTAGTTGAGTTAGTAGTCTTATTTTTATCAAATTTTCTATTTAAATCATCTGATATCCCAACATAGCTAGATGCCAACAAAAAGAACAATGTTAAAAAGAAGAAATTAGGTTATTGTAATAGTTTGTGGTAACTGCAACATTTTTGTGGGTACCATCATTATCATTTGCATAAATGTTGAAGAAAATTTTCCTACAATTGGTTAGCAACATTACCTATAGCTGAATTTGTTTTAATTTATTAAAGTTGAAATGACCGAAACCCATAACAATAAACATAACATCAAGTCTTGAACAAACAACCCAAAAAGATCACAAGAAATTACCTTACCCAAAACTTATCATAACTAGAAAAAAAAGATACAATTGAACAAAATCAATGCTTTAAACCAAACCAAGTTGTGACAAAAGAAAAAACTTTCCCAGGCAATCGAAAGTGTTATCAGTCAGGCTAAATTGCCAACAAATCCTCAAGTTTGTTAAAGAGGGTCCTCTTCAATAATTCTTATTCACAAAATTTTCAAAAGTCCTAGTGCACTAGAGATATTTTACTAGGCTATGCTTGAATAAAATTTAAGTCTAATGCATATTAAAGGATGAATACAACTCCACATCTAGTTGAACACCATAATAATGTGATAACATGAAAATAAAAAATATGAAATTTAACCATAAAATTTCTTTAATAATGTAAATATTTAGATTTTGTAAATAAGATATGATTACTTTTTTTTTTTAAAGTCAACCACTAAGGAGCACTCTTCATCATCATACTGAAAAGGATTTTTAAAAGCTCATATACAACTAAACATATGCCTTTTAGATCAACCAAGTGTCTATATTGTGGCCTATAGCTTGACCAAAAAAATTGAAAGCACATCATCCATACGTAACCATGTAATATCAATGGCTTTATTTTTTAGGAGTCTTGTTATTTTTTGGTTTGGTTGGTTGAAGGTGTGCATGGATCATCATTCATTGGGCTACAAAGTGAAGTAACATTCCTTCAATAATGGACAGTCCAATAAAATATTTAGAAATCTATGTAAAGAAATGAAAAATGATAATTGGAATGATAAATTGAATAAACTATTATTATTTTTAACAAACAAACCTACTAACATGTGTTGTTTAGGAATTAAAATCTAGAAAAAAATTTAGTAACAAAAAGATAGATAATTTCAATTTCAAATTTTTAAGAATTAATATAGAATTGTAATTGTTTCTTGATGGAAATTCAGATTTAGATTTATTTTATAGGTATGCAAATATCTTGATTTTTTTGTCTGCCATCACTCATTTCGATTTCATAGCATCTCTATATCAAAGCTAAATAGAGTGATTGTATATGATTTCTTAAATTTGTATTACTAAATTAAGAAAATTGTGCTCATTTCAATGCTCATAATGTTATCAATACTCTATGACTTCAGTGTATAGTCTCCAATTAAAAAAACATAAAATAGTTGTTGAGAGACTAGTTAAGAGTTGAATGATAAAACCAAAATATCTTTCTATTTATTGAAAAATATTGGTAGATGAGCTATCGGTAGTGATCCTTTTATGCATTAAGAAATTTATAACTTTGAGAATTTTTGTATCCTTATGTAATTGATGTTAAAGATTTATGACTCACATTATATATTTTTAAACTAAGATATCAAATTTCAATGACCTTTTATCTTAAAATAAAGTTATGGGGATAGGCTAATTGGCTCATTTATATAGTTTTTGATTAAACAAGGTGGGAAAAGCATCATGAACTTGAGAAATAGAAATCAAGTAACAAAACCTGTCAGATTTGGCCCATTATAGGGAAGCAGTAGAAAAGACCAACTCTAACACAAACAATTAGAGAATCTCTAAGATACAAAACATAATAAAAAATGGTGAGAAGCTCTACTAGTATAAGTGTCTAACTTATTAGTCAAAATAATGTTGAAAATAATAAATAATAATAAAGTGTTAGGTGATGGAGTCTTTGAGAAGCGTTGGCTGCCGGCTGGGCTAGGGTTTTTCCCCTAGCTTGTTCTTGGTGTTTGATCTTTACTATTTTTCTGTTCTGTTTGGATTGTTAGCTACTGGACATAATTTGCGTCGGTGTTTTTGGAGATCTTCTACAGTCAATTTTGGATTGGGGGTTTTATTTTTTGCATGGCAGGGCTTGGGATTTCTTCTCCATAGGTGAGAACAGATGGTTCTTCTCCAACTATGCATGTAATGCGTTCTGAATCATTTTATTCAGGGGAGAGCTCCAAGCTGAAAAAAGTTAATGGTTGTCTTCCACGTAGCCATGATTGCCCTGTTCTGGTTATTCCTCCAATAGCTGTAATGGAGGACATTGATTATTGGACCAAGCATGCTTTGATATGCAAATTTCTTGGAATCCGGATTTCCCTATCTGCTCTTGAGGCATGGATCCGCCGCTCTTGGCAGGTGGAAGGCGATATGGAGATTATGTTGGCAGGGAATAGTTATTTTTTTGTTATATTCTCTTGCATGTCTGATCGTGATCATGTTTTTGAAGGAGGCCCTTATTTCTACAACAATGTGGGGTTATTTGTCAAACCTTGGCATTCAGGTTTTAACTTTGTTGAGGATCTCCCTTCAACAGTGCCAGTTTGGGTTCGCTTGCCTCATCTTCCCTTGGAATTTTGGCGTGAAGACATCCTTCAACAAATTGGTTCTTTGTTGGGGAAGCCAGCTGCGGTTGCACATCAAACCCTCAATAAAAAGGTTATTTCTTTTGCTAGAATTTGTGTTGAAATTAATTTGAATAACCCATTACCAGATTCTTTGGAAATTTGTCTGGGGGATTCTTCTTTGGTGCAACAGTTAGATTTTGAATCCCTCCCTTTCCGTTGCTAAATTTGTCATGAGTATGGTCATTTACTGCGGTAGTGCCCCCGTAACTTGAGTTTCAAAGGAGTGGATCGGTCTACAGCTGGAAATGCTGGTGGTTTGGCAGATACTACAGGGAAAGGACAATCTCAAATGGTTAATACTACCAAGGGGATGAATCCACAAGATGCTACAGGTAAGGGTAAGGCTCCAATGCAGGATAAGGATGGATTTACCCCTGTTCGTCCTCGAGCTAAGGGACGTGGTCAAAAGAGGCCTTTGAAAGAAAGATTATCTGATTCAGGTTTTAACCATTTTGAGGTGCTGGATAGTATGGTTCTAGAGGAGGGTATTCCTCCTCCTATCTCTTCTGATCCAAATTGCCCAGATGAGAGATCTGTTCCTAATGATGCTTGTGGGGCATCTCAAGTTGTAGTATATCAGAATTGTGAGGTTCCTATAGCTCTTGTGACAGGGGCTCTGGTGACTCCTGCAGTGTTGGAAGATGATGATGTTGTTTTGGCTGACTTGGTTAAGGATGTGCTACCATCAAGTAAGGGCAAGGGATCTCCTCTCCTCTTGGGGTTGCTGCCTCGACCCTTTAAACGGGCTTCTTCTTCTCCCCCTCTAAGTAGTGGGTGCAAAACAGACCAAGAGAAGATTAAACTCACAGGAGATATATTGATTGAGTCTGGTTCGGTGAAACCTATGGATTCTCATTTTCCCAAATCTACCCAATGATGATTATTCTCTCATGGAATGTAAGGGGGTTGAATAGCATCCCTAGACAAAAAGCTATTCATAACTTGGTGGTTGATCATAGTCCTGACATTTTTTGTATCCAAGAGACTAAGCTCTCTGTGGAGTCTATGGTCCAACATGCCTCTAGTATTTGGTCTCATGGCCAATGCCAGTGTGTTGGGGCAATAGGCAGTGCTGGTGGTTTAGCTATATTTTGGGATCCTCAAAAAATTTCTCCTCTTGGCTGGATGTCTTCTCGCTCAGCTCTCTCTATGGTAGCTTCTGCTCTAGACTCAGGAGAGGTAATCATGGTTACTAATGTGTATGCACCTGTTGATCTTGTGGAAAGGAGGAACTTTGGGAACATATTCAATATGTTAGAAATTGTCATCCTTATCATCCTTGGGTGTTAGTAGGGGACTTCAATTCAGTTTTAAGTCTGGAAGAGAAGCATGGTGGTTTGGCTAGATTGGGGCCTTCTTCTGCTCTTCTTCGGCAACACATATCTCTTTTGCATCTCTCTGATGTTAAGCCTTCTAATGTCCTCTATACCTGGAATAATCGCAGGACTGGTGTTGCTGCTATCTCAGAACGCCTGGATAGATTTCTTATTTTTTGCTTCTGGCTTAGTGGCACCCTTACTATCTCTTCAGCAATCCTTGATTGGAGGGGTTCAGATCATTAGCCAATCAAATTTTCCACTATAGGGGTTTATGTTCCGAAGCATCCTCCTTCTAAGTTCCAATTGATGTGGCTTTGTGACTCCTCTCTTCATGATTTTGGTTTTTGTTGGTGGAAAGATAGTGCCCCTGCATATGGTACTGCAATGTTCTCATTTTCTAAAAGGCTTCAATATGTTAAAAGGAAGCTCAAGATATGGAATAGGGAATGCTTTGGGAATCTTCACTTTATGAAGAGGCTTGCTCAAGAAAATCTTGATGTCATCACAAGGGAGATTAGAGATCGAGGTTTCTCGGAGGATCTTGGCCAGGCTGAATCCCTTGCTTCTAGAGCTCTAGAAGAATGGGAACTTCAACAGGAAATTTTTTGGAAGCAAAAGGCTCGAGTTGATTGGCTCCAGGAAGGTGATCGAAACACTGCCTTTTTCCATAAAACAGTGCAATCTTGCCGGAATCAGAGCACTATCTCTTCTTTGGTTAATTCTCAAGGTATCCAACTGAATTCCTTGCCAGCTTTGTTCCAGGAGGCTATTTCGTACTTCTCTACCCTCTTCTCTGAGGACTCTCCTCCTGCTGATAATGAAGAAAATATTATTTTGTCCTATATTCCTTCCCTTATCACTCAGGAAATGAATGATTATCTCATGCGTCCTATCTCTTTGGAAGAGCTGGAGGCAGTGGTCTTTGGCATGCCTAAGGGGAAGGCTCCTGGTCCTAATGGTTTTCCAGTTGAATTATTTCAGGAATTTTGGGACATCATTAATCATGATTTGCTGGAGGTGGTTAAAGAATCCTATGCTAGCAAGCAGATGCTTTGAGCTTTGAACTCTACATTCTTGACTCTTATTCCTAAGAGAGAGGTTGCTAATCAATTGGAGTTTTTTAGACCAATTGCCTTATGTAATGTGGTCTACAAAGTTATTACTAAGTTGATTGCTGAGAGACTGAAAAGGTGGCTTCCCATTATTATCTCAGAAGAACAAGGTGGTTTTGTTGCTGGAAGACAAATTTTGGATGGGGTGGTTATTGCTACTGAGGTTATTCACTCTATGGCTACTTCAAGGGAGAGAGCCATGTTTGTTAAGCTGGATATGGCTAAGGCCTACGATAGAGTTAAATGGAGCTTCCTAAGGAGTATTCTTCTTTCTTTTGGATTTAGCTCTGACTGGGTGAGTTGGATTATGAGTTGCGTTACTTCTACCTCTTTTTCTATTCTTATTAATGGTCAACCTTCACAACTATTTGGTGCTCCTAGAGGCCTCCGCCAGGGTGACCCTCTCTCCCCATATCTATTCATCATCATGGCTGAAGGCTTGGGAAGATTCATTAAGCATCAGGTGTCCCAGAATTCTATTCAAGGCTGGCGGTGGGGTAATGGCTTACCTTCTGTTTCCCATCTTCAATTTGTTGATGATTCTGCTCTTGCCGGTCTTGCTAGGATCAAGGAAGCTGAAGCCTTTCGACATGCTTTGGACTTTTATTTGGTAGCTTTAGGCCAAAAAGTTAATGAGCACAAATCTTTCATTTACTTTTTTAACACTCTTGATTCTATTCAGCATAGGATTGTTGGTATCCTACGATTTCAGATAGGTTCACTTCCTTTGACTTATCTTGGCATTCCTATTGCTGTTTCCAGGCAGCCACGTCTCTTCTGGAAAAATTTGATTACCAAGCTTCAAGATAAGGTAAATCATTGGACTCATAGATGGCTTTCTACTGCTGCCCGGGTTACTCTTCTTCAAGCTGTTATCCAAGCTCTTCCTACTTATAGAAGCATGGTTCATGCTGCACCTATTTACTTTCTCAAGGATTTTGATGCTCTTTCTCAACAATTCCTTTGGAGTGGTAATTTGCGTAGTACTAAATGGAGCTTGGTTAATTGGGCAACTGTTTGTAGGCCTAAAAAGGAGGGTGGTCTTGGTCTTTGTTCTGCTCTATTGAGTAGACAAGCTTTGGCTGCTAAACTTTATTGGTGATGGTGCTCTAGACAGCATCAACTTTGGGCTCGTATTATCACTCATAAATATTTTCATGGTGCTGATCCTTGCTCTATTTCTGCACTTCCTCTTGAAGGTCGTGGCTCAATGGTTTGGCATACTTTGAAGACAGGTGCGATGTTGGTGAAGAGGGGTCTGTTCTGGATATGTAAAGGAGGTTCTCAGGCTTTGTTTTGGTCTGATGCTTGGGATGGATTCCCTTCCATTTTATCCATATACCCTCATCTTCAACCTCTTTGTGACTCTTTTCTTGCTGCTAGATGGGATAAAGTGGCTCATTACAAGACTCCTTATCAATTGGGACCTGTTGTTGGTTATAGATGGAAGCATTCCTCTGATTGGCCTCCTGGAGGTACAGACACGGATCGTAAGGAGCTTTCTCAAATTCTGGCCTCTAGAGAGTGTTCCTCTTTGCTTGGTCCAGATGTATTGGCTTGGGGCGGTACCTTGTCTGGTAAATATCATGTCTCTGCTGGGTATCAAGAGATAACTAGACAATTATTTGGGGATGCTGAGGTCCCTTGGTGGAAGCAAGTCTGGAATAAAGTTTCTTGGTCCAAGTGCAATTTTTTCATGTGGCTTGTGGCTCACAACCGTTGTCTTACCTGGGATAATCTTTGTAAACGTGGATTTCAGGGCCCCTCTTATTGTGTTTTGTGTGGTAATGGAGAGGAGTCTGTCTCCCATCTGTTCTTCCATTGCTCCTATTCTACTCAGATATGGCACCTTTGGTGGAGTGCTTGGGGTTGCTCTTGTCGGCATGCTTCCTCTTTGCCTGAGTTCTGGGCTCGCTTGGGTAGTGCTCCCTCCAAGTCTTCTTCTCTCCATGCTGCTTGGATTGCTAGCCCATCTTTCATGCTTTGGCATATCTGGTTGGAGAGGAATCATCGCATATTCCAAGATGTTCGGCTTGGTGTTTTTCATCTTTGGTGGAAAATATCACATTCTCTCTAGAAAACTATTCTTGTGAAGTGTGAGCTTGATGGGGGTATGGATCCGGTTGATCTTTCTATTTGTAATCGCCTCAATTTTCATCTGCAAGATGGGGTTGCGGCTCATAGGTTTCCTTCTATGTCCAGGCAGCTTCACCATCAGAGGAAGGGTCGGGTTAACCGGGATGGGCACTGGACTCCTCCTCCCTGTGGAGTTCTAAAAATTAACACTGATGGTTCTTCTCGTGGGAATCCTGGTCTGGCTGGTATTGGCGGAGTGGCTCATTGTAGTTCTAGGAATGTTAAATTTTTCTTCTCAATTTATAAGGGTGATTATACTAACAATCTCATGGAAGCTCAGGCTATTTTATATGCTGTGGAACAGTGTTGCTTGTGGGGATGGAGTAAGATTATTTGTGAGTCTGATTCCCAGGTGGTGGTGAACATGCTTTCTTCGCAAGAGCTTGAGGATGTTAGTTGGCAGCAGGCCACTGTTGTTAAGTAGATTCTTTTCTTCTCTTCCTCTTTTTAGTTCATTAGGTTCAAGTATATTTCGCGAGAATGGAATAGACCTGCTGATTGTTTAGCCAAATGGGCTTCTAGTCATGATCCGGGTTGGAATATTAGGGATAGGTGGCAACTGTCCTTTGAGATGGTGCAAGAATTTGATGATCTTGTTGCTCAGGATCGAGCTCCTTGTTGAGCTCTCCTTGTTGTATTCCTTTTTGTCTTAATAAATTTTTACCCCTCTTTTTGCAAAATAAAATAAAATGTTAGAGTACTCATGATTAACATAAACCAAATTTAGCATAACAATTTTTATGTTTTGTCCCAAAATTACAAGTTAGAGCACAACTACCCATAAAAGAAAGTAAATGAAAGTATTGATCATTAAAATAGATCTAAAATGAAAGCCAAGGCCTAGAGAAGTTAGACTTGTTTGATGTTCTCCCAATCCTTAGCCAGATACCCAAGATCGTCATACTAGTTGTGGACATCCTCCACGCTCTTCATCTCCACACAAATCTTGTCCTTCTACATGCCATATTTCTTGAGTTTTCTATAACCTATGATGGTTCCAAAGATGACCTTCATCGTCATTTGCTTTTGGACCCTACATATAGTTGAGATGGACACACCAAGCTCAATGCCAATAATGACATTATCAAATTTATTGTTCAAAGATAGGGGGCATCAATATTAGGCCCAATAATAACCTCAATATGGGCTTCCTATTTTCCTTGTTCAACATCCTCCAACTCTTCACCATTCGACTCTGATTCAAATTCCTCCTAAGTGGCACTTTTCTCTACTTTGTGTATTGTTTCTTCAACCTCAGTTTCATAGTTATCCTCATCATTTCTATCTTGGATATCATCTATGCTAACTTCTTTGTAATTATTTCCTCTTTTAACCCTCAACCTTTCCGATCTTCTTTCCCTAGAGCTAGAATCAAAATGATATTGTTGCGCCCTTCCTTTCTTGTCTCCTTCCTTCCCATTAAACATTTCCTCATCCTATTTATCCACTTCAATAATTTCCTTATTGACTTTTGTTTTCTTATGGGTTCCCACTAGGCTCTTTTTCACAAATGCATTTCTGCATTTTGTCAAGGCTTCAAATATAAATGACTCTTCAAGGGTTTTAGTTTTTTCGTTATGGTTTTTCATCTTTTGCTTGGGATTCTTTATATCCCCAATAGTAGTAGGAGATACAACTGGGTCATTCTTTGGCTCAATTTCTTCAATAACAACATAGTTCCTAGGGGTTTCTTGAGGACTCTTTTTACTAGCTAGACACCTACTTAGACCTGAATGGTGTGAAACACATGGTGGTACAACACAAAAATCATGCCTTGGTGTATTGGCGGATTTTCCCCACTTTTAATACTATTGACTACAAATGAATACAAAAATAAAGAGATGTCAATTTTTTCACCATGTCATAACATATTAAGAAACATAAAGCGGTAAACATGGTAAGTGGTAAAGCACCCTTCTGAAAAGTATACTTGAAATCATTATTTACTATCATAAAAGTGCTAATCTCACTACTCCTTATTGTTCTCTAGTTTCCATTTTACTTAACAACTGTTATTGCAAAAAAATTAATGAGTATGTTCTTTCAGGAATTACTGACAATATTGTCGGACTGTGAAATCCGATCAAGAGTTGAACAGATATGAAAAAGATTTAGAATTTGTAGTCATTTATGTAGAAGAGCCAACCGTTTTGTTGACTACAAATAGGTGCTCTTTTGAATATATAAAGAGCACCATGAGAAAAAAAAATTAAAGGCAAAGCTTGCAAGAAGTTGACCAATCTAGTGGAAATAAATTCTTCAGGTGGAATTTTTTTAGATCAACTAAAAAAAATTGCAGATGAAAAGAACGATGAAAAGAACGAGTTCGAGAAAATGTTAGATTATGACATCTCTTTCACTGGTCAATATGACTCTAGAGGTAGGTGGCTAAGTTACTCCAGAAGATAGAGTAATCATATTGTGCAGGAAGGTTTGCTCTCTTTCAAACGAGGACGAGGCATCATGTAGTTTGTAGATTGTACCGAAAAATTCCACGTGAATGATGAGTCGTTCAACGCATTAAATATAGAAGCATTTCTGCAGAGATACCAAGATGAGAAATATTTTAGTGCTCTGAAGAGAATGTATAAGCATTAGAAATTGGGATGAGAAGTGAACTGTGAAGATGAATCTATTGTTGAAGCTCTCAATAAATACACGCCTAAGATCTACGAATACTCAGCTTGCATCACCAACCTAGTTAAGAAGTCACTCTATAGTACGAATCTGGATAAAAATTCCAGACCCTCCTTTGCAATCCATGCTACTCAGAAGCATTTTGAGAATCTACATGTAAATTTGGGATGTACTTGTAGGGAAGATGTAGCCTAACTTATTCCCTCTCGCAAGTCTCTTAATTTATCATGGAAAAGGAAAGAGATGTACAAGAACTAAGGAATCTACACATGTTGCTAAAGTATCTTCGGAGCCACCTAGTGAGTGTTGTACGTAACTCATTGTCAGAATTCGTGGACCATATATTAGATAGCTGCAATAGATGGGCTACATAGTTTGATGAGGAAAAGACTTCAAAAGCAATTGACATATCAGGGAAAACATGGACAGTGATGGATAGTGTAATAAATCCCAGAAAATAATCAAATGAGGCAGCCAAAGTTATTGAAAAAGAATCAATAGAAATAGCCTCTGCTAATGTGCAACATTATCTTCAGGAAATGGAATCAATCGTATAAATTCAAGATAATCTGGAATTTTTATTTTATTTTATTTTATGGCTAAGGATACCCCATTGATTTTTCCTTCTATCTAGTGCTGAAAACTACTCTACAAGCATTGAACATATCCTGTTGTTAAGTTTTCGACGAACATGAATATGATATTTACATGTTTATTAGGCATCCTAAACTTCTCTTCTTTTGGCATGAAGTTCTGAAATATAATAGATCTTACATGTCACATAACATGGTTTATAATTTCATATTCTCTTCATTTGTCACACACTGGATAGAAGACTAATGCGAATTATGAAATTACAAATTTTAACGATTTTCCAGCTATTAGTTGGCTTAATAAATGTGTTTAAATAGTTTTTCAATAATGATATTAAACTTTTGATACAAATTCAGGAAAATCGTTAAACATCTTACATATTTATGACACAAATAAGTAGTTTCTAATTTAATTGAATTTTTTTGAACGTTCATCTGAAATTGAATAATACTATTTTCTTTATTATTATAAATTTTTATTGAAATATATTGTCATTAAAATGTTGCTTTAAGAAGAAAACATTTTGGAAGTCATAAAGTATTTACCACAATTCTAAGAGTTCATAGTCACACATTGTTCTAGAGAAGCCAATATGTTGGCAATTAGTTATCAAATTTAGGGGTTCACTTAGAACATGGGACATGTGTGTTGAATGGTGGAGAGTTACTTGGAGTGGCTTTGAAACAAGATAAATTTCTCTTAGATTGAAAGAGGATATATTTATACAGTTGAGTGATTGCATATATCCTCTATATAAATTAACATTTATGGAAACTCTAGGGACTACAAATGGATAATGGCCTTGATATGCCATGAGACTATCTATGACCCTTCTGCTCTCCTTATTATCATGACCTCTTTTTGGTCTTTATTTGTTTGATTATTCATGGTTTTCTGGGTATACATTTGGCTACATTATGGAATACAAAATAATGAATTTGAGGTTTGGGTTGCAAATGTAGGATTGAGA
The DNA here is from genome assembly GCA_028749045.1 of Cupressus sempervirens. Taxonomy (NCBI): domain Eukaryota; kingdom Viridiplantae; phylum Streptophyta; class Pinopsida; order Cupressales; family Cupressaceae; genus Cupressus; species Cupressus sempervirens. Next base: position 710,524,727 of record CM053783.1, read on the forward strand.
TTTCAAATTTTGGGAACATGCCATGATTATCACCTATGGGTGATGTTCAAGAGGATGTCAAAGAAGGTTAAAAAAGAGGTGAAATCAGTTATTGGTGAGGATTTTCTCTTAGCAAGAGGACTAAGGAGCTTCTTTCACTCATAGGTTGTGTCTATTTTCCTTTTTAATATTTTTTATGTGCTTCATGATAATAGAGAGTTTATGTGTTTAGCCACATCCTTCATTTAAGTATATTTTACAGCAATGGAAACACTTCATGAAGTAGTCAAGCATTATGGCCTTGAAAGCCTAGAGGCAAAGGATGTAGGGCTTTCCCATTTTCAAGCCATGGTACTCACCTTGAATATGTAAGGTTGTACAATAGATTCAAATTTGTTATAGAAGCAAGAGATTTTAGCATGTTTGAAAGAATCCAAAATAGGGAAGAAAAGAGAAAAGAAGAATTTTAAAAAATAAAATCATACACTTCAAATATATTTTATTCATATCCTTCACACATATTGCCTATATTATGATAGCTTACACAATCAATGGCAATGACTAACTGAGAGGGGAGGGGTGAATAAGTTACCACTAAAAGAAATCCTAGATCCCTTAAGATGTCAACACAGCTTTCAAAAAAAAATCCTTGTTGAAAATTAGTTAACACTACATATATTGTTGTCACTTGATTAACATTGAATATATTACTCTCACATAGTTAACACTGAATATGTAGATCTTTAAATGTGATTAACCTTACTTAGCTTAGTTGTAGAAAAATTAAGTAAATTACATGAACACATGAGACACTAAGGTTTAACATGGAAACTCAATTTGGGAAAACCACCAATTGCATCCAGTTACTATTTTATATTCTTCTGAAGTGAGTGCTTTTAGGAGCCAAAACTATTAAAGATTACAAAATATACTATTAGGTGTGAACCTATTAGAGGATTGAAATCACCCTATTTATGAGTGGCCTTGTTAGAGGTCGTTAGACATTTGAATCTAGAAACGTCACCTTGTTAGAGGATTTTCTAATAGCTAATAGGCTAACTCTATTAGAAGATTTGATTCACTTATACAATTATTAGAGAGTAACTATGTCTTGACCTAATTGCTGATACAACTAACTTTTCTTATTCAGTTCTTTGTTCTAAGATAATTGCATTATCCTTCTTGATCACAATGTTCTTTGTAGCTTGGTCAACACGAATACTCTATACTCTTCAGATATTCTTCTAATTGGCTTCCTTAATTCATCTTCTTCAATTCTATTATTTCAATCCTCAACTTGATCTTTAATTTATATATTTCACCTTGTCAAGTTAGCTTGAATACTCTTTTAAACAATCAATTATCATCCCTTTGGTCAGCTTGTATTAACCAATAATTTTAACAAGCTTAATATAGTAACAGTCAGCTAATACATAATTGAGTACTTGGTTAACACAAAGGATCCCTTCATTTTTTGACCAACTTAGTTAGAGTAGGAGTTCTAGTGTTAACTAACCCTACTTAGTCAATATTGACTTTCCTTCATTAACTAATCGAGCTTCGTTAATATTGACTTGGCTTCATTAACTGACTAAGCTTGGTTAATAATGTCTTTAAACATGGTTGTAACTTAACAATTGACACATATGGAAAACCACCTTCGATGCTTGAGTGAGCTTGAGTATCACTGAGTGCTCATTAAAAAATTTAAAACTTCTTTAACATCAAAGAAAACATACAATTGAATAATTGTTTTCAATAATCTCCCTCTTTCGCATTGATGGCAACACAACATGTCATACTACTTCATTCCTATTCTCACCCACAAGAACTCCCTCTATCAGTGAGAACTCCCTATGACATCAATCTCTCCCTTTGGAATAATTTTCTCTAACTTCTTTGATTTCTTTGAATGCAATTTCTCCCTCTAACTTATTGATACAAAATTTCTCTAATATGATAGAAAACTCTCCCTCTTTGACGTCTCATGCCAAAAAAAACATTTAATAAATTTCCCATGTACTTGATATACTGATTGATATGCAATTTTCTCTAACAATATTGCATCAACTTGATTGACCTTTAGATGCTTGATTGATGCATAACTAATCTCTGTTTAGTGAGCTTCTAATAGGGGAATGACCCCTGGTTTACATCTTAGATGTAAAAATATATCCTTAAGTAGTGGCTTGGTGAATATGTTTACAATTTGCTCTTTTGTATTCACATATTCCAATCTCACCTCTTTTCATTGCACTAATTCTCATAGTAAATGATATTTTATTGTGATGTACTTTATGTTGGTATGCATAACTAGATTCTTGGATATGTTAATTGTATTGGTGTTATCATAGAGGCTAACTATTGGGTCCTTGACTTATTACTTCATACCTAACAACAGTTGTTTGAACCAAATGATGTTAGATCAACTACCTACTATTGCAATATATTTCACTTCTGATGTAGACTGGGAGAGGCAATTATGTTTCTTGCTTGTCCAAGACACTAGCCTCTATCCAAGAAAGAATTCTCTACCTCTAGTACTTTTCCTATCATTAATACTTCTTGCCCAATCAACATCACTGAAGGCTTTTAATTCAAAGTTATCTCCCTTCTTATACCACAAACCATAATCCTTAGTACCTTCTAGGTACTTCGTAATTCTTTTTATTTCCATCATATAATTTTCATTTGGATTAGCAAAAAGTCTTGCCACTATACCAAATGCTAGTGCAATATAAGGTCTTATGTGTACTACATGTTGAAGTTTTCCAATCATTGATCTATATGTAGTCTGATCTACCTCTTTGGAATCATCATTTTTAGAATGATCATGTCTAGTAGACATAGGTGTTCTAACTGGTCTATAATCCTCCATTTAAAATTTCTTCTATATCTCATTGATGTACTCTGATTAAGTAATATAGATGTCATCCTTCTATTTAATTTTTTGGCCAACAAAGAATTCAAAATTGCTCCGAACATTGACATTTCAAATTCCTTCCTCATTTCCTCATAAATATATTTACATAATTCATCATGTCAAATGAGCAATATATAATCTACAAAAATTTATGCCAGCAATATCTTCTTTTCTGGTCCTTCCTTGATGTATAGACTATTACTATCATTTATCCTTTGAAAACCATTTTCTATCAAATAATTGTGCAATCTTTCATACCAAGCTCTCCAGGCTTTTTTGAGACCATATAAAGCTTTGTGTAATTTGCAAACCATATTCCTTTTATTAGGATCTATAAAACATTTAAGTTACTTAATGTAGACTTATTCTTCTATGATTCCATTCAAGAAAGATAACTTTACATCCATATGATATACTTTGAATCCTTTATGTGCACCATAATCAAGTAGTGTTCTAACACCTTCTAGTCTTCCAATAGGAGAAAATAGTTCTCCATAATCAATACCTTCTTCTTGAGCATAACCTTTGCATACTAACCTTGCCTTGTTCCTTGATACTTCTCAATTTTCATTCAACTTATTTTAGAATACCCATTTTGTATCAATTAAAATTTTGTCCTTAGGTCTAGGAACAAGAGACCTAGTTCTTTTCCTTCCAATTTATTCAATCTCTTATTTCATTGCCTCAATCCAACTTTTATTGTTTAGTGCATCTTTAGTAGTTCTAGGTTCAAAATTAGTAAGCAAAAATGCACCATTTAGTTTGTTCCTTTTCATTGTGTCTTTTGATTGATCTTTAATTATTTGCTTGAGTGTGTGATGACTTCTGACATATCTTGAAAGTATAGGTTCTTTGTTTCTAGATTTTTGACTTAATTCACTTGGTTCACCATGCTCAAAATAATCTTATGAATCATGCTTGAGTCACACTTTCTATAACTTGGGTCCTTTAGACTATGACTCGGGCTCCAGTGTTTGAAACTCGAGTCCTTATGAATGAGACTTGGGTCCCTTAGATCATGATTTAGATTTTACTAGTTGTAACTCATGTTGAACTAGAGATTAAGGGGACTCGAGTGGTGCTACAAACTCATCAATGTGAGTAGTAAGATTCAGACATTTATTTGCTTTGATTTTGTTGGAGTATCCTAGGAATATGCCTTCAACAACTTTCACATCAAATTTTCCTTTCCTTGTTTGTTTTAAGATATAAAATTTTCTTCCAAATATTTTGAAATAATAGACATTAGGTTTATATACATACCATAATTCATGAGGTTTTTGATCTATATCTTTCTTCAATTGAACTCAGTTAAAGGTATGAATTGTTGGACATATTTCTTCATTCTAGTATTTGATGGATCATTTTTCTCTATCATCAGTGTCCTTGGATAATCCATAATGGATCCATTTCTTCTTTCTATTACACCATTTTACTAAGGTGTACTAGGTGTGGATACTTGTCTTTTGATTCCTCTTTCATTGTAGAATTCATTGAAAATTCATTCGAGATAAAATCTCGTTTACTATATGACCTTAGAGATTTTAGTTGCTTACCTATTTTTTTCTCCATTCTAGCTAGATACCACTTCAATTTTTGAAAGGGTTCAGATATATCTTTCAAGTACATTACTGTCATCATCCTACAGTAATCATCAACAAGTAAAATAAAGTACTTATATCTGCAGTAGCTTTCTATGCCAATGGATCCACAAAGATCTATATGAACCAACTCCAAAACTTTTTCAAAATGATAATTCTTTCTTTTAAAACTTGTCTTTCCTATCTTCCCAATTTGACAATTTTTGCACATGCCCATATTAAGTTTCCTTAGACTTGGAATAGCTCTCACTCTTTTATTTTATCTTATGTTGACCAAGTTATTGAAATTCAAATGACACAATCTTTTATGCTAGAACCAACTTTCCTCTACTTGTGCTAAGAAACATGAAATTTTAGTTAGATCTAGTTAGAATAGATTACATTTTATTTGATTGTCAATCCTAACTAGATTTCCTGAACCATCGAGTAGCTTGACTTTTCCATTTATGAATTCTACCTTGAGTCCAATATTGTTCAACTATGCCACACTAAGTAGATTGTGTTTCAATCCTTCAACCCAATATGCATTGTCTCATCTGAGCTTAGTAGTTAGTGCAATGCAACCTTTTCCTTTTACATAACAAGGTTCATCACTTCCAAATCTAGCATTTACATCATCATAGTGTTCTAAGTGCTCAAATTTTGTTTTATCACCAATCAAGTGTTGAAAACAACCACTATCTATGATACAATATGAGAAATGAGGTTCATCTTATCATTTTCATCATCTAATTCATCTTTAATAGAAATGTAAATGATTTCATCATCATCACTGCTATCAGAGTCTTTATCCATATAACAAGATTTCTTACCTTTATCCTTGTTATCTTTTTAGATTTTGAAATATTTTTTGCCTTTGTACTTATTTTACTTATTTTCTTCTTTTCCTTCTTTATTTGGACACCTCGCAACAATATGACCAACTTCTTCAAAAGAAAAACAAATTAGGGGTATTTTCTTTTTTTACTTCTCTTTTCCTTTAGGAAATCTTCTTGCAAGTAGGACATCAATAGCTTTAAGGCCATCATCTGAATCATCTTCATCTCCACTGTTAGACTATTTGCCTTTATATTTTCCACCTTTCTGTTTGATTGATAGTTTATCTTGAAATACAGGCTCAATGCTACTAGTGTTAGGAACATAGTTATCAAAGTTGTCTAACTCAAAGGTTGTCAGCCTTCCCACTATTGCATCCAAAGATATACCAATTTTGGGATCACATTTCTTTTTTCGAATAGGTGAAACTCTAATTGTATAAATAGGAAGAAGATTTTTGAGTACCTTTCTGACCGCTATCACATCATCTATTTTCCCTCTTGAGGCTCTAATTACACTCATACTTGCTTTGATTGTTTCACTATATTGTGCAATATTTCATCTTCTCTCATCTTTATTTGATCAAACAAACCTTTTAGAATTTCTTCCTTGGCTCTCCTCACACTTTCATCTGTTCCATAGATATCTTTCATCTTGATCCACATTTCATGAGAAGTAGGAAATTTTTTGAATTCATCAAACTCAATATAATTGAGAGTCGAAGCAATGTTAATCATCATTATGGTGTAATTCTTCTTTTCCACAATTTGTTCCATAGTGAAAGTTCTAGTAGGTGCCACATACTTGTTCTCTAGGTACTTTAGGCTTATGTCACCAATGGTTTCCAAATGTAGCTTCATAAGTTCCTTTCATGGTTGGAAGTTGTTCGTGTTCAACTTAGGAATTTCTATTCTGTAAGACATCTTGATCTTTAGCTTAGGTACTTGAAACCTTATCTACAAACACCAATAATTGTGATACCAATTATTGGAAATGAAAAGGAGCAACTGAGAGGGGAGGGGTGAATTAGTTACCAATAAAAAAAATCCTAGATCTCTTAAGATGTCAACACACCTTTAAAAAAAATCCTTATTGAAACTCAGTTAACACTTAAGATATTACGATCACTCAATTAATACTGAATATATTAGTGTCACTCAATTAACACTAAATATGTTGATCTATAAATTTGATTATCCTTAATTAGCTTAGTTGTAGAAACATAAAGAAAATACCATGAACACATGAGACACCAAGACCTAACATGGAAACCCAATTTGGGAAAGCCCCCAATTGCAACTAGTTACTATTTTTCATTCTTCTGAAGTGAGCCCTTTTAGGATCAAACCTTGTTAAGGTTACAAAAAAAATTGTTAGATGTTATCCTATTAGAGAATTTAATTCACCTTATTAGGGGTGGCCTTATTAGAGGTCTTTAGAAACTTCAATCTAGAAATGCCACCTTGTTAGAAGATTTTCTAAATAGTTGTTAGGACAACTTTGTTAGGAGATTTGATTCACTGGTACAATTTTTAAAGAGTGTCAATGAATTGACCTGATTATTGATGCAACTAACTTTACTGATTCAAATCTCTATTTTGGCTTAGTTACTTCATCCTTCTTGATCAAAATGTTCCATTTAGCTTTTTCATCTTGGGTATTCTATCCTCTTTAGATATCCTTGTAATTCACTTCCTCAATTAATCTTCTTAAATTCCATTATTTCAATCCTCAACTTGACCTTACATTTATATGATCTTGTCAAGTCAACTTGAATACTCTTTTGAACAATCAGTTATCATCCCTTTAGTCAGTTTTTATTAACCAATAAGTTTAACAAACTTAATATACTGATAGTCAGCTAATACAAAATTGAGTACTTGATAAACAAAGAAAATATCTTCATTCTATATATATCTCTTTGTTCAAATAACCATTAAGAAAGATTGTTTTGACATCAAGCTTCTCTAAATGTAAATTTTTAGTAGTCACACTACTTAAGACAATGCAAATAGAAATTATTTTACAAACATGAGAGAATATGTCATCAAAATCAATGCCTTTTTTTTGTGAATATCCTTTTAGAACTAACATATGTTTAAGTATACATTTAAATAAAGAGATATTGAATGGGAGTGGAACCACAATGTTGCAGGCACCTAGGGTTTCAAATGGTATGAAATCTAGGAAGGAAGGTGGTGGAGATTTAGATGATGTTGAGCCAAGTGGAAGCAGGGCCTCTACTATACTTGCCCATTGTTGGGTCATTGTTTTTTTTTGTGAAATGTGGGTGGATTCAAGTACAAAGCGGTAGACCTATTTTTTGTTTCCTTTTGAGCCCTTTTGGTATGACATTTTCTCTAGTATGTTGCTTTTTAGAGAGGGATCTAGTTCAGTTATTCGTGGGTTCACCTTTCAACAATGGGGTGTTTCCCTTAGTCATGGTTTCTCTATTTATGAGCTTGGAAATTTTGATTTATGCCTCTCCATGTTGCATCCTCGAGTCTTTTGTTGTTGGGTTACCCAGATCTGGGGGCCTGATGTTGTTTTATTTGTTGGCAAGTTTGTGAATCCTCATTCTTCATTTGAAGTAGTTATCTTGGAAGTTTTTTGTGTTCCCCTAAAATAGTGGGGATCTATCCCTAAAGGTATTTTATCTTTTGGGAAGTATGTTTTTAGTCCCTTCTTTCTTCATTCAGGTGTGTTCTGCTTCTGGGTTTGTCAATTTATGGGGCTCTTTTGTGGTTTACTAGTTAGAGGTTGTGGTTTACTAGTTAGAGGTCATGGATCTTTCCACTCTGCCTCCTTATCAAGATTTGTCGCTTCTTTCATGATGTTTATTAACCAGTTTCTTGAGTGGATTTTATTTTTTGGTTTTCCTATTAGTCAGCAGGTGGTTGTTGTTTCTATTGAGATGAATTCTCATCTTTAGTTTCAAAGGCACATTCAATTGTTAGTTTTGTTTGAGGACTAGTTCATGCTATTTTATAGTATGCACAAAACTCTTATTGAGGTGGAGATATCATTTATTGAGGTGGAGATATCTTTTATTGAGGTGGTGATATATTGTGCAGATGTTTTTGATACTTGGCTAAACAACACTCCCTTTTTGTTTAGTGACAAGAAGGTGAAGTGGTTTTAGAAGAGGGTTTTCTTGGGGTTTCTTTTCCTCATCATTATCCCTATTGATGTGGGTTTCCTTGTTCTTAAGGGGGAAGGAAGCTATAGAAAGAGTGGTGCTTCTTCTAAGTTTTTTTTCTGGATTTGGAGTGTTCCTCCAAAGTAGATGTAGAGTTTTCTGGTTGAGTCCTCTATAGTCTTGACTGTGAGATTGAATCCTATAGAGGTGGAGTTGATTCTCATGTTTGTGGTGATAGAGGCTAACTTTATTAAAGGGGATGGAACCTAGGTGGCCACTAGAGATAGTGTGGATGTTTGGGAGTTTCTCTCCACCAACTTTAGATTTAGGATCTTCCCTCCCTCTACTACTATTAAGGAGGACCCCTTCACTATTAAGGTGACAAGGGAGTTTCTAGGGAAACTAAATATTTTTGAGACAGCTGACTTGAATTGGTGGTTTTGTTGGCTATGGACCTATAGCTACAAGCGTGTAAGAAGAATAGGCTACCCATTTCCTGAAATTTTTTTCTAGGCCTTCTAAGGAGAAGTTTTTCTCTCCCTCTTAGTTTATTGGTTGTTGTTAGTTTTAAAGGGCTCACCTGGGTCCTTTTTTCTTAATTTTGAGTCAAGATTGTAGCTACTATGAGGGCTTTTCTGATGCTGATCCTTAGCAATGCAAACTCTGGTTGGTGGTTTTGTCACATTGAAAACTTATTTTTTTATAGAGGTAGACATTAGTTGATATCTATATAGATGTCATGCACTAGGGCTATTAATTTCTTGGTTAACAGTTTCTAGTGTACTTTATTTGTACCTTGGGTCACCACCCTCTTGATGCCTTTTAAATTCAAAAACATATGTTTAAATGTTTTTTTACCCCCATCATCTTCTTTCAACCTATAAACCCATTTATTCTATAAATCCATTTTACCTATAGGCAACTTGCATAAATCCCAAGTTTTATTTTTTAGCAAGGAGTCAATTTTAGCTATCATTGTAGACTCACACTAAATCTTAGTATCCACATACACAAATTCACGATAACTTTTAGGTTCACCACCATAAATGAGTAAAATAAATTACAAAGATGGAAAAAAATATTTTGTGGGGTCTACTTAACCTTTTTGACAATCTAACATTCATTGGGGTGTATTTTATTTTTTGGTATAGATGTTGCAGAGCATGAGGGAATTTTTGATCATCTTCCTTTAGAGTATCATCCTACACTACATAATCATTTCATTTCTTCTCATGTTGCTACAATAGATCTTTATAAAAAAAATTCTCATTAAATATGTCATCCTTGCTTCTTACAATTTTATGATTTTAAAAATCCCAAGACTATAACCAAATCCATTGATTCCATATCCAACAAATACACATTCCTTTGACTTATCTTATAAATTTATTCTATTTTTTGAATCAATATGTGCAAATTCTTCACCACTGAACGTTTTGAGAAAAGAATAACTCACCTTCTTACCAGTCCATGCTTCCTCTAGAATATCATAAACCAAAGGAGTAAAGTAGCATTTATTAATCAAATATGCAACATTATTGATAGCCTTCACCCACATATTCAAGGGAAGCCCAACACGAAACATCATGCTCTGTGCAAGCTCCATTATTATCATGTCCATGCGTTTAGCTACTTGATTTTCATGTGAAGTCCTTGGCATATTTTTCCACCTATGAATACCATTAGTGGAGCAATAGTCTTCAAATTAATTATTGGAATACTCATCACCATTATTAGATTTTAGACATTTTAGTTTCTTACTAGTCTCATTTTCACCCGTACTTTCCCAGTTGGATCATCAATAAATGTAAGATAATAACAAGAGTCACCAAGAGAAGATACCTTAGCTAGTCTCCATACATATGTATGCACAATTTCTAATTTCTCATTTTTCTTTTACTTCCCACTATTCAAAAAACTCAATCCGTTTTGTTTTCCATAACATCACTTTCATAGAAATCCATATTGACATTTTTTTGATGTGGTAAAAAATTATTTGAATGAATTAATCTCATACCTTTCTCACTCATGTTCCCAAGTTTGTTGTTTTATAGTGTTGTATCACAATCTAGTCATCTATTTGTTCTCCCTTCTCAACTCCAACATCTTATTTTGAACATTCATTTTTCTCTTAAATAATTAAAGTAGAAGGAATAGTATGACCTGTACAAAGATATAAGGTGTCTACTTTCACACCTTTTTCTATTACAAGGATACCTTCTAAGACCTTCCAATTTTTATCATTAAAAGTACCTCTTCAACCCTCATCACATCGTTTCCCTACTGAAATTGCATTCCTATTCAGTCTTGGAACATGTCTTACCTCATATAGTAGCCAATGATTCCCATTCTACAACTTAATCTTGACTTTTCTATTTCCATAAATTTGACAAGGTTCATTATTCCCCAAGGGTAAAAGTACAAAGTTGTGTCACCTTTTAGGCTAACTTATTAGAATGAAAAAGTTTGAGTATTTCTATCTTTCAAAAAAATCAAACATATGATCTAGAGAAATTTATTCTAGCTAAGTTATATATGGTCTCACTTTTCCAATTGGAAATGCCTATTAAATGAATGTTTTATACTAGCTTATACCCAATTACTAAAGAAATAAAATTATTTTAGAAAAGTGGCATTTCAGTAACTCTTACTATTTTTTATGATATTTTTTAATAATATATAAAAACCATTTTATAGAGCTCAAATTTGAGAATATTCTCATATAGATTTAATAGTCTTTTAATTAGATACAGTACATTGTAATCAAAAAATTCTAAAAGCACATATTTTAACACTCGAAAAGATTTTAGTTTTTAGAGAGAAAAATAATAAACTATATGAAATAAAATAAAATTTATATGACATTGTAGAGGATAGAGTCCTCTTCTAGAATGCATTATTTTTCTTCTAGTTAGAGTAGATTTATTTTGAAAAATGTGGTGGAAGATAAAAACTATCGATTCCTGGTGAGTTGAAATTTGAATCGCTATAAAAGAATAAATATAGGTGTAAAGCCAAATTTTATTTTTGATTGTTCTATCTATATATGTTATCTATAATAGATTCTAACATTAAAGGGAAATAAGTTTATTTCTATAAAGTTTTGTGGTGTGAACTAGACCCCTAACTTTTAGTGATTTTGAGCAGCAAAAAAATTATCTACAAAAAATAGGAAATTATATCAATTTTTACTCCAAATAATTATTAAAAATTATAATCCTAAACTTCATCCATTTTGACACATTTCATTAGTTTAATTCATTTTTAAATTCAAAATAATAATACCAATTTTGTGAAATTGAAGGTGAATAGTTATACTTTTGTTAGCCTTTTCCTTTACAAAAGGTTGACATAGGTTCGTGCTTTTACCTCCAAATAAAAAAGCCTAGAATCTCCTTGGACATAATCAATATAATGGCCTCTATGGGTGGTAACATGAGATGAAGCCCCAGAATCTAAAAACCAATAATCATAAATACTTCCTAAAGAAAGAAGAAAAGACTCCTCTTCGGATTCGTCACTTACCACATTTTCCTCCTTGTTCCATTCTGGTTTATCTTCTTCATTGTTCTTTGGAGCCCAATAAGATTTCTTCTTATGCTTTGGTTTCCCAAATAACCAGCAATCTCTTGGTCCTATGGATTGAGGCCTCTTCCCCTTTGATTTTCTGATTGATTTCATACAATTTTCAGAATTACTTCCTCTCTTTGTTGTTCTACCTTTGCTTTATGCATTCAAATAGCTTCATGATGTAGGTCCAACTGAGGTTTTCATATGAGTTTCCTCACTTAGAATAATAGCAATTGCATCATCAAATTTTAGTGTATTCGTTCCAGAAACAAAATTACTCATAGCTATTACCAAGCCATTCCAACTTTTAGGCAAAGAACACAAAATCAAGAGAGCCCTAATTTCTTCATTGAAATTAACATGTATAGAATATAATTGACTAGTAACTATATTAAAATAATATAAATTACATAAAAGAAATCCATCTACTACCATCTTCATATTAAATAAAATCTTCATGAAAAATACCTTGTTTGAAGTTGAGGTCTTTTCATACAACATTGCTAGGGTTTGCATCAACTCTTTCATTGTCTTTACTTTTATAATGTCAAATGACACCAATTGTTATAGGTATAATAAAATACTTCCAAGTACCTTTCTTTCCAAAAAATCCACTCCTCATTTGTCAAAGTTCTCTATTTCTTAACTTTTCCTTCCAATGGCCACCATATATTTTCCTAAAAAAAATTCCTCGATTTGCATCTTCTATAACTAAAAGTTATGCCCATTAAACTCCAAAAACTTTAGCTTACTCTCATCTACCATCAACCATGAGACTTTCCTATAGGGGATAACCCAAAAATAACCTCACTCCAATACCACTTGTTAGGAATAATGAGACACAAAAATAAAATTTACATGCAAATATAGCCAATATTAGAAATTAATAAATTGCATAGTATAGAACACAAGACAAAAATATTTTACATGGTTCACCCAATTCCTAGAATACATTCACCAAACAATAAGTCCAATGTTTTTATCATCCAATGATTACAACACGTAATCCCTTACAACACAATACCACCCCAAGAAGCAATTTTTGCATCACTACTTCTAAAAAACTCTTAACCCTAAGCTATTTTATATGAGAATGTTTTACTCTTTCGGGTTAAAATTAATTATAATATGTTGGTAAAAATATATTGATAAAATGGAACAAAAAACCCCTAAACTCTAGTGAGGAATTATGGAAAGTGTATAATACTTCTCTGATCACTCACTACAAACTAACAATCTTCCACTTGGGGACTAATCAGGTTCTACATTAGATAAAAATCTCCCACTTGGAGACTAATCATGTAGACATACCACTACTCCATGGGGCTCCTACTTAATCACAATACCATGGACTTAGTTGTTCCTTTATTTTGTTTAGTCTCAAAAACCAAATGAAGCTAAATAGGAGTTCAACTTCTCCCTTGTCACTACCTTTGTAAACATATCTTTAAGATTATAATTTGTATGTATCTTGTCCAAATTTAACTATCCATCATCCAAAATAGACCAAATGAAATGGTACCAAAACTATATGTGTTTTGTCTTTGAATGCAAAATAGAATTCTTCACAAGATGAATGAAACTCTGACTATTTGTAAATGAATAATTATCCCTCTATGGGTGTCCCAATTATTCCATGAAGAATTAAGGCCATATCATGTCCTTGGATGCCTCTTTAGAAAAAAAATACTCTACCTCTATAGTGGATAAAGAATTGACCTTCTGTAATCAAGAAACCTAGCTTAGCGTTGCCTACCAATAGTAAATACATATTGTACAGTACTCCACCTAGTATCAATAGTCCTTACCAAATATGAGTCAAAATATCCTTGAAAATCAGTAGTAGAGCCCCCAAAATATAAACATTAACTAATTTTCATCTCGAACACCTAAGAGTCCATTTGACTACATTCTAATGCTCAATTCTAGGATGATTCATATACTTGCTAATGACTCCCACTTCTTGTGCAATATGTGGCTGCATACAAACCATAGCATGCATCAAGCTTCCTATAGTAGAAGCATAAGGCACCTTGGACATCTTATCTTCCTCTTCTTGTGACTTTGGATAGATGTCCTTAGTAAACTTCAATTAACTAGGTAAAAGTGTCCTGATAGCTTTGACATTCTCCCCAGAGAAATATTGCAACACCTTCTCAATATAACTAGTCTAAGATAATTTTAGTTTTCTTTTCTTCCTATCTCTACAAATTTTCATGCCAAGGATTTTTTTTGCTACCACCAAATCCTTCATAGAAAATAAATGTGCTAAGTACTATTTTAACACCTTAATGTGATTCATGTTAGACCCAACTACAAGCATATCATATCAACATATAAACATAAAATAATGTAGTTGTCATCATCCAACCTTTTAAAAAAAATACAATGATTGCAATGATACCTACTATATCCATTATCATGCATAAAATTGTCAAATTTTAAATACCATTGCCGAGGTGCTTTCTTCAAGCCATATAAACTTTTTTGCAAATTGCACACTACATTTTTTTTTACCTTTAACCTCAAATCCTTATGGATATGTCGTATATATCTCTTCAATCAAATAATATTGAAGAAGTATTATTTAGACATCAAGTTGCTCCAAATACAAATTTTTAGTAGCCATAATACTTAAAATAGTGTGAATAGAAGTCATTTTAACAAGAGAGAACATCTCATCAAAATCAATGTCTTTTTTCTCTACAAATCCTTTGACAGTCAACCTAGCTTTAAATATTTTCTTATCTCCATTCTCCTCTTTTAACCTATAAACCTATTTATTCTACAGATCCCTTTTACTTGGAGTCAACTTCCATAAATCTCAATTCTATTTTTTAGCAAATACTCCATTTCTTCAGTCATTGTTGACTCCCACTAAATCTTATTATCCACCAATGTAGCTTTATTTTAACATATAGGTTAACCAACATCAATTAGTTAAATAAAGTGCAAAGAGGGAGAAAATATTTTTGGAGGTTTACTTAGTCTCTTTAACCATCTAACATTCACTACAGTGTGTGGTATTTGTTTTTGCAATTATTGCAGAGCATGAGGGACTATTCGAACACCTTCATTTTGAGTATCATCCAACACTATATAATCATTTTCTTTCTTCTCATTTTGCTGCAATAAATATTTGTACAATCATTTCTCATTGAATATGACATCCCTACTTCTTCAATTTTATAATTTTCAAATTCTCAAAGCCTCTAAGAAAATTCATCAACTTCATATCCAATAAATATACATTTCTTTGACTTAGCTTTGACCTTTGTTCTATTTTTCAAAGTTTGTATGTGGAATTACTTCACAACTGAAGGTTTTGTGAAAAGAAAAACTAGCCTTCTTACCAGTCCATTCCTCTTGAATACCATAACCCAAAGGAGCAGATAGACATCTATTAATCAAATATAAAATAGTATTGTTAGCCTCTACCCACATATCCAAGTGCAACCGAACATGTAACCTCATGCTCCATGAATGTTCCATCATTGTCTTGTTCATGCATTCATCCACTCTATTTTCCTGTCGATTCCTTATAATATTTTTCTATCTACGAATATCATTAGTGCAACAATAATCTCTACAATACTCATCATCATTATCAAATATGAGACATTTTAAATTCTTACCAGTCTCATTTTAACCAAGTATTTCCATTTTCAAAAGTTACAAATATATTAAAATTCTATCTAAGGAAATAAACCCATGCTTTTCTAGTTGCATCATCAATAAATGTAATAGAATACTAAGAGTCACCAAGGGAATATATTTGAGTTGATCCCCATTCATTTTTATGCAAAATCTCTAATTTCTCATCTTTCTTTTCCTTCTCTCTTTTCACAAAAGTCACTCTCTTTTGTTTTCCATACACCCAACTTTCACACAAACCCATATTAAATATTTTTAGATATGGTAAAAGTTTCTTTGAATGAATTAATCTCATACTTTTCTCACTCACATTATAAGGTTTGTTGTGCCATTGTATTGTATCAGAATCTAAATCATGTATTTGTTCTCCCTTCTAATCTGCAATAATTGTTCTTCAACATTCATTTTTCTCTAAAACAATTAAAGGAGAAAGATCAATATAACTTGTACAAAGATATAGGGTACCTACTTTCACACCTTTTAGTACTACAAGAGAACCTTTTGAAACCATCCAATTTTTATCATTAAAAGTAATTTTACAGCCCTCATCACCTAGTTTCTTTGGTAAAATTAAATTCCTACTTAGCCTTAGAACATGTCTTACCTCATGTAGTAGTCAGTGATTCACATTCTACAACTTAATATTAACTTTCCCTTTCCAAAAATTTGATAGGTTTCATAATCCCCCAAATAAACAAGCCCCAATTCCCCTTAAACATAATCAATAAAATAACCTCTATGGAGTGTAGCATAAAATGAAGCCCCAAAATCTAAAAGTTAATAATCATCAACACTTTATAAAGAAAGAAGAAAAACATCTTCTTTGGATTGTTTATGTACCATATTTTCCACATTGTTCCCTTTTGGTTTGTCTCCTTCATTGTTCTTTCTAGTCCAACATTCTTTCTTCTTATGCCCTAGTTTCTCATAGTACTAACAATCTCTTGGTCCTTTCGATTGAGACCTCTTCCCCTCTGATTTTCCTATTGATTTCCCACAATTTCTAGGATTACTTCCTCTCCGAGTCATTATGCCTCTTCTTTGTTATTCAAAGTACTTCTAGATGTAGTTCCACTTGAGGTTTTCCTAAAATTTTCATCACTTAGAATAAAACCAATCACGTCATCAAATTTTAGGTTATTAGATCAAGAAACAAAATTACTCACTGCCATTACCAAGCCATTCCAACTTTTAGGCAAAGAACACAAAATCAAGAGAGAACTAATTTCCTCATAAAAATTAATATTTACAGAAGATAATTGACTAGTAATTGTATTAAACTCATTTAAATAATTTGAAATAAATCCACCTACTACCATCTTCATATTAAATAGACACTTAATGAGAAAGACCTTAGTTAAAGTAGAGAAAATTTCATAATCTTTTCTAGAGTTTGCATCAGCTCTTCTGTTATTTTTACTTTTTTAATGTTAAATATCACCAATTGTTCCAAATATAATCAAATACTTTCATGTGCCTTTCTATCCAAAATTTCCCACTCCTCATCTGTTAAAGTTCCTTGTTTCTTGGCTTTTCCTTCCAATTGCCACCATAAATTGTTCTAATATAGATAGTCCTCCATTTTCATTTTTCATAACTAAAATTTCTACCCATTAAAATTCTCAATCTTTAGCTTACCTTCATTTTTCATTGGTACCACTCAACCATGAGCCTCCTACTTAATTGTGGGAGTTTTTGTAGAGGATAACTAAAAAACCTCACTCAAATACAACTTGTTCATAATAACCATAGAAAAAAATAAAATTCACTTGCAAATATAGGCAATATCAGAAAATAATAAATCTCACAAAAGAGAAAAAAAGACACAAATATTTAATGTGTCTCACCCAATCCCTAGGCTACATCCACAAAACAAATAGTCCAATATTTTTATCATTTAGTGATTACAGCATGATTACAATCCATAATCCCTTACAACAAAATACTACCACAAGAAGTAATTTTTGCATCATGCCTTATGAGAAACCCATAACTCTAATCCATTTTATATAAATATTTTTGTGTCTTTAGGGTTAAAATAAGTTACAACATATAGACCCATATATAGTGATAAAACAGACCCAAAAACCTTGTTGAGGAATTATGTAAAGTGTATAGTACTTCCCTGTTCAGTCACCAACACTAACATGAGTTATAATACTGAGGTTACCACCATACAAAATGAAAAAAATATGCAACCTCAACATATTTAGATGAATAATAATTATAATTGATGTGTCTTTCAAAAAAGACTATAGAAGCATCAGAATCAATTTGAAAACAAGAGATTGATCCTAATGAGGAAAGAAGACATAAAATAAAAGATGAGAACATCAATCAACTTTGCTAACTCAACCATGCTCATTAGAACCACAATTTTGATGTACTATAACTAGAAAGTATCTAAAATGAATCCAAAATACACCATACACTACTGGAAAGCTTATAACCCCACAACTGAGACCCTCAAATCCCATTTTTAGCTTGCAAGGGTCATGATAGTGAACTTTCCAAACCAACTACAAGAACCTACTTAAAATGGGGACATAACAGTCATGCTATTTCCTTCCATTCAAACATTCTAGAAGACATATGGGGTTCGCAAATTCCAAAGTAGTTGGATTGAAGGGCTACCATAAGGGATTTCCCAGTCAACAATAAACCAACAAATATTATTTCTAAAGACCCACGAGAGGTGAAGCTTGTTCAAAATGGATGCCCAAATTTGTGACATAGATGAATCGGAGACAAAGAGATGATATATGTCTTCCTATGCTTGTTTCTAAAGAATATATCTATAAAGGAACAAAAAACTTCTCTTTCTTAGATTATCCATAGTTAGGAATCTTTTATGCCTAGAGGCCCACTAGGTGAACTTAATCTTTGGAGTGATTTTTTGGTATCTAAATATTATTCTAGTAAATAGTGGGGAAGTAGTGAAATATAATAAGATTAGACCTAGAAATCACTTGGTTAGTTTTGTCCCATAAGATTTTGTCCTGAGAATGCACCACAAGGATCCCAAAGAAGTTGACAAGATCTTGTAATTCCTTGAATAATGTTAGATCAAGGGGAGGTCCCCTTTAAATATGCATAAGGATGTTTCATTTATGCGAGAGAACGTTATAGTCACTAACTAATTGACCAAAGATCTCTTTTAAATCACTCCCAAGTGAATTTTTCATTTTTTTGAAGATGAGAGGTTTACCAACCCTTACATTACCCTTCTAGAACCTAGTTTTAATGCATTTACTAACTAGCCATATGGGACCCAATTAGAGAGAGGTATGACTTTTGATGATATTATTCCAAATCTTAGAACCATAGAGAAGGTATGTGTTAAATATTTAGGACGTGAGGAAAAAAAAACTAAAATATTTCTCTTTCCTAATTTTCTACCACCTTCTAATGTCTTTGGCTAATTACCAACTAATTTTAGTTTTGAATTCTTTATTAATTTACCTCACTTTCTACCAGCCAATTTGGAAAAGGCTTGAAGTTTACAGATAGTACCCAAGCTGACAAAGCTAATCCTTTCTTTTGCTTCCAAGAACATCTAAAGGAAATTCTTTTGAATTCTCTCTACAAAAAGGGTCATAGAAGAATAGATATTAGAGATGGAGTGGAAGTAGACAAGGATGCTCTATAGGGAATGTATTAGGAGCTAGAGTTTGCCTGCACTACTAAGGACTTTCCCTTCCCATCCTATCAACTTCTTCTAAAGCCTTTCAAAAATCAAATTGTAGAACTATTGATTGACCTCCAAGATTGTGAGAGTGATCCCTAGCATCCTAGAATGTAGGTGACACAATTTTGTAAAGAAATTTTAATATTAAATATGTAAATTTCACTTTTATCAAAATTGATGTGTTGTCCTGAAACATGATCATACTAGTCAAGGAGGATCTTCTATTTCTTTTCTTTAACAGTAGAGGAGTTCCTTGATAGAAAGGTGTCAACCGAAAAACGTTGTAAGACCTCTAATGGTAGAGTTGTGGATGGTTTGGTTCCCTAAATAGCCCCAACATTGACTTTCAAAAAAAAATTCTCCCTAGGACCTCTTGCAGCATAATAAAGACATATGGTGAGAGATAACCACCCTAATATAGGGCCCTCCAAAAGGGGAAAGAACAACAATAATTCCAATAAAAAACTAACGTAAAATTGGATCGATCCAATCATAACCTGAATTAGTTCAATAAGTCTCCTATTGAAGCCAATCGTAGACATGAAAATGAAAAGGAAATCCTTATTGACCCAATGATGAGCTCTTTAGAAATATCTAGCTTGAGAACCATCCCCATCCTTTTTCTTTTATCCATACAATGAATGATCTTGTGAGTTGTCATAATAGGATCAAATATTTTTTGTCCAATAACAAACCATTTGTGAGAGGGGCTTATTAACTTATCCTCAAGGGGCTTGATGTGGTTATCAAGTACATTGAAGAAGACATCATAAGCTATGTTACATAACCTCATGAGTCTTAAATATGCAAAAGAAACTAAATGTCCTATATTTTAAGCACCATAACAATGGACATTTTTTTTAGGCTTCTCAAAAAATTAAATATTCTAATAAAATGTTTCAAAACTTTGGTAAGGTTGCCTAAAATAAGATCCCCAAAAAAGGGAAGAACGTATGGGGAATCCATCAGTTCTAGGAACCTCTCCTAACTTTACAGAGAACACTTCCATATTGATCTATTATTTAGTAATAAGATGAAGGAGCCTCTCATTATCATGGTTATTGAACATTGCCAAGATGGATCTGTTAAGATATATTCGTTACCTCTAAGTCAATATACAACTTCTAGTTAACTAGAGTTTGTTTGAAGAACATAGTAGCCCATTCTCCCAAATCTTTAGGTTTAGATAGACATGTGTTATTTACTCCTAGGAGGATTTTGATCTTATTTATCTTTCTATGAGAAGAGAATGATCTATTGAGGAAGGAAGCTTCCCTATCTCCCTCTGAAAACCACTGAAATCTAGAGTACTTATTTGATAATATTTCCTCCATGGGGATAATTTCCTTCCATATTCTCCTCTATCTATCCTCCTTTAGATGATGATAAATGATCACTCCTCAAATTTTCATACACTCCCTCAATCGAACTAGATTTTCTTCAATAACTTCCTTTCGTTTAAATACATATTGGAAATATAGACTTTATCTAATAAGTAACCTCCTTTTGTATATTTTCCAATGTCTTAGCCAACTTGAACATGGTCATGTTGGAATTACAATAGGAGAGGTGAACTTTGAGCTGGGGGGGTAGAGAAGGGTGAATCAATGCTTTAAACTTTAACCCATAAAACATTCACCATACATCCATCTCACAATTTAACAAGTAAATTAAAATACCATGTAAACATATACATCTAAAGTATGTAATCTAGTAAGCATTCACACATATATGACACAAGATATGATAAATTAGAAACCCTCCAATGAGATGGTAAAAATAGGGTGGGGTTGACACCCACAAATCTTCACTATTGCAATAATAAAGTGTATCTAATGAAGGTTACAATGTTTGATCATGAAACATGATCTACCCTATGAGAGGTCTACCATGTTAAAGGATTATAAAGACTATTAGGTCTTACCTTGTTAAAGGATTTCAAAACCCTATTAGAGGTGTGCTTGGTTAAAGCACTTCAACTCACAATTAAGTAAGCATCTTGATAGAGGATTTCAATACAACCTATTAGGACTACTATATTAAGTTATTTAACTAATTCACCTATTAGAATGTCTCAAAAATGATCCTATGATTAGCACTTTGTTGCTTGATGTCAGATCACTTCTATCCTTCTGTGTACCTAATCCTTCTTGATCAAATGTCTCTTTGTTTTTCACTATTCCTTCCTTAGTTCTCCTTTGACTAATTCTGTAATGAAATTTAGATCATAATACCATGGTCACCATGAATGTCTTGTTTGTGCATGCAACTATCCTTCTCTCTACTTGATCAATCATTCATTCCCTTAACAAAACTTTGGGGTTTTTCCTCCTTAAGAAGACCTGGGTGGCTTAGGATTAGGTATGAATCAATGGCTATGATTCATCCATATTTCCACTTAAACCTCCCCTTTACCTGATTGGATACATGTAATACATAGGTATTCCCACTTAAGATTTATTCTTATGAAGAAAATATTGTAAATCAATACTTAATTCAGCTAAAAATGATTTACGTAGTAGTTTGTGCCAATAAAAACAACTATGTCAAAACTGTGTTACTCAGCATTTGAAGTCCCTAATGCTCAACACTAACTAAGACTTCAATGATGTCACTCAACAATTGAATGAATCAACATGCACTACTTTCTTGGCTCTTGAATCACTCAACACATGTTGTCTACTTGTCACATGAGTGACCTGGCATTCTCTAACCTTACATGTTGTGCTCGACACATGTTACTTGTTTGGCATGAACTAAGTAAATGAATTAAGTGTATAGAAACCCACTTGTCAAAACCAATATGAGATTAAAAATCTCCCCCTTCGACATGAGTGTCAAAAATACCTGGTCATATAGTTACACTGTTATTTTTATGAGTGTAACATAGATGTTTATTCGACTTCTACATAAAATTTCAAAATATCAAAATTTTGCAAGACATGACATATCTCAAAATTTCATAACTCCCTCTAAGTTGTTTGATCTATCCTATACTATACTTTATATCAAAATTTATCTCTTACTGAGTAGATTTGCATTAACTAATACCTTTTCTCTATTCATACTCCCTCTTGGATATATATCTCTTTGTTCTTCTTTCTCCCCCATGACTCTTACTTCACTTTTTTGACACTAATGTCAATGGGTTACTACCTAATAGTGTATTTGTCGAAAAAGGATTTATGAACCTCAAGTATAATTTTAAGAGTTGCATCCCAATAATTACAAACTACCTCCAAAGACTTAATTCAAATGGCTAGCTTGGTAGCAAGGTGGACTAAGCCGTCTAGTGTAGAAGGATTGGGGTCTTTCTTCATAAGTATTTTTGCATAGTCTAGTTCCTTTTGTAAAATATCCATATGAGGATTCATGGTTGCTTGGATGCTAATCAATTTAGCCCTTATGTTAGCTTCATCTACTTGTAGTGATGCTAACTGACTTTGGGATTGCAATAGGGTCCTAAAGTGTTTCCCACTTTGAGTTGAAGGCTTGGGAAATATTGCATCAGATAACTGTATTTAGCTCTCCAAACTCAAGATGTGATTTCTTATTTCTTGTGTGAAGAGTCTAGGGTTACATAGTTTGGTGTACAAAGAGAAAATGTTCTCTAGTACCTTCTTCATACCATCTATCTTAGTTTCCAACACAACCTATGTTAATGCAATATCACTAGATATCTTCTCATTCACCTTATTTTGAAACTTCTTTTTAGACCATTCTATTAGTTTGACATTAGTATTTAGGTTTGTGTCACATACTATTTCCACTATATTTGTCAATTCTTCAATGGTAGGCTTTGTTTCAATTGGAGTAGGTAGACTGAATGCATCTAAGAAAATTTCTTTGATATTAATCAAAGCTTTCTTCTTCCAATGCTCCCTTCTAAGTAGTTCTTGATGTTTCTTCTTTATAAGGGCCTCTTGTAGTATACCCATCTACTCAATTATTATTGTTCTATAATCAAATTTTGGCAATACAATCTCTTCATCTAGGCTAACATCTCCATAACTAAATACCTCTTGTGCCTTAAATAAGCTAGAAATTGGCACTCAGAATTTTAATGGTGTAGCATATGTGCCCATCTTCTAAAGATTTTGACTAGAACAAGTACCATGATTCTAGTAATGTCACCAGTGCTTGGATAGGTTCTAGCTCCTTTGGCTTGGGTGTCAAACTTGTCTCTTTAGACTTGTCCTTTTCTACCTCTATGATTTTAGTTACACCTTGATCTTGTGCTAGAGGTATAGGTGTATCTACTTGACCTATTTGGCTTTGTATCCCATCATTTACTATTGTTTCCACCTTTCTTTCTCCCCTTATCTCAACCTTGTCTTTTTTCAATTTCTTGTACATTTTTTGAGACTAGAGTGCCTTCCATGAGTGTAGTGATAGAGCAACTTGATGTCTCCTATTTTTTATATACAACAATGTGTTGTGAAGGTTGTACACTTTTGACTTGAGGAGTCATTATAGGTATTTCTTGTGTTTTCAATTCCTCCCCTACAGTTATAGTCTTTGACTTCTAAATTTCATATACACTCACTAGTACAAGATTGTCACATAATTTTGACTAGAGAGTGGACTAGACAAGTATCTTTTTAAAATCTTCCTTTGTAAGAGGATTAATGTTCTGATCAGTAGGATCAAAGACATCATTTACTATGATGGTTTCAATGTTTATACATGTCACCCGTGGAGGGCTACACTCAACATTTGTGTATCTTGTACACTCTATTCAAATTTCTACACTTAGCTAGTGCCAAATCATAAATATTCATATCAATGCCACCCTCAACTTTGCCTTGTTCATTATCATTTTCTTCATCTTCTCCTACCTTAGTAGGTGTCTAGTCATCTTCTTTTGATGTCTTGAGTCTGTATATTAACTTCCACATGTGTTTGGACTTATTTATAATATCCTCTATATTGTTCTATAGTATGCTAAATTTATTCTCTATACTTAGGTACAAATCTTACAGCATATTTCTTAACGGCTTTTGACATTTCAACCTTACTAAATTCTAGCATAACTTTAGCAAGGGATGTCTCCCTAATTCTTCTTTCAATTTTTAAACAATAATTCCATTTTTCCTCAACTCTATCATATAAGCTTTTAGTAATGGAGTTGGCTAGCTCTAGAGGAGTCTTTTTGAATGCAACCTTAATGGCATATACTACCTCATCCACTTGGTTCTTCTCAATCTTACCAAGCTTATTAAACTTAATGTGAGAGAATACTAACAAATTATAATTGTTTCTAACATTCTCACATAGATTATCTAGGTCCAAGGAGGAACTATGACTCACCACTTGGAACTACCTGTTGTCATTAGATTTAGCTTAAGCAAAATACTTTCTTCTTGGTCTCTTCAATGCTCCACCTTCCTACTCTTTAGGCTCCACCTCTTTAGCCTTCTATGTAGTTACTCTTGTACTATTCCTTGTGGTAGGTGCTATTGGTTTGGGATGACTAGCTTTTGCAAACTTCTTGGTTTTTTTCACTACTTGAGTTTTATCCTTTCTTTTCTTCTTGTCAGTAGTAATATGTGCTTCACTAGCTTCTTCTTCCTTGACACCTTTTATAGTATCTACTTCCTCCTCTTCCTAATATTCTCCCTAACCTCATGTCAGTGCTAGTGGTGCTTGAGCCCATATGTCCTCTTCTTCTTCTTCATTGACTCCCTCATCCAATTTTTCTTTTAATTTCCTCATCAATTTGTTCTTCATTCTCATCACTAAAGAAGTATTAAAATCCATAGTGATCTTTGATTTGACCAAGTCATAATTACCAAACGCTTTGGCTTCCTTATCCACTTCTTCTATAAGTAATGTTATGATTGTTATAAAGGCCTCATTAACATTGATCTGATATCCTAATAGCCTTAGCCATCTCATCCTGAATTACTACTTGAACATATGTGTGATCAATATCAACTAGGAAGAAAACCTCATCATAATGTTTCTTCACTAGTGAGATTAGTATCCTTAGTCTTTTCTTCATGGTTTTCTTAAAATCTTCAAAATAACTCATCATCATTGACTCAAATTTATCACCTAATTGCTCAATAAATTCCCCTATTTGAACTAAAATTATTCTACTCACCTTTCATGTAACCTTACCAAATGTAGGAAATGTATTCTGCACATAGAAGAAAATACATACCAGAATAGATCCAAATTTATACTAAGCACTCTTGGTTCTCCTTATGGCTTCCAAATTCTCAATCAATTGTTACAATTGCAACTTAGCAAGATCATAAGTATGATCCTTCTTCAAAATTTTGTATCCCATATCCATTGCAATGCAAGGTACTCTATCTAGTCTAGTAGATTGATAAAACTTGTGTGTTACTACCCTCACTGCAAAACCTATTAGGGGATTTGTGATAATATAAATGGTCATTTCCCTTTTATTCCATACAGCCCCTATGTTCTTTTGAATGAGTTCCTTTGACTCATTTTTTATGTTCTTAGGCCAATCTAGGGTTGGATACGCTATTATACTATGAACAATCTTCTTTGCTATTTTAACTAGCTCATTTTCTAACCATATAGAGCTATCATGAATTCTGCTTAAGACAATCTTAATCCACTCTGTTTTGAAGATGTTGGGGAAATCTAGGGCACGAATTAACCTTTTCTTCTTTAAAATATTGTATTCTTCCTTCAATGCTCCATTTTCCCATAGTTTCCCATATTCTTCTCTGATTTGCATATCTCCTATGCTTCCAATCTTGCAAGTGTAACAATTCCTGACATCTTAAATCATCAAAACTTGCAACGGTATCATAGGAAATGTACAAGAGGGATCCTTCTTAGAAGCTATGTCTAGAATAGCCTTGAAAATAGGTTGTTTGATTTCATTGCTACTTAACTAAACATTTAAAACCTCTTTTTTCTCTACACCTTTCACTTTAGAAGAACTAGATACCATTACATATATCTAGGGTTTGTGAAACTTTAAACTGTATACCTCATCACATGGTAAATACCTTATAAATCCTACTAAAATGGTGTCAAACATTCATTCAAATCTCCTCCAAATGCTTAGATCAAATTCTCTAGATTGCCTTTATCTCTTTGTGTTCTTCTTTGAATTCAAATGATGTTAAATGAGCAAAAAATGATCAAGTAGCCCTTAAAACACTGCAATTAACGTTAAGTACTTACACAATTATAAGCTCGATATCAATTGATTTCTGGCTCACTCGGCATCCACATTTTTTTCCATATGCTTAGCAACAACTATGAGCTCGTCCTCAACTAACAAATTTTGTTAGCTTGACATCAAATAATACTTCACTCAGCAACCATATGAAACTTTTCATGCTCGATAGTATCATGAAAAAAATGATAAAACTTGAAGATTTATTCTTGACCTCTAACAACATTTTTCATCTTTATTCATGCATATGTAATCTTTTCAAAACTAAATCCTTGGAATTGATGTATGTTATATCTTTTAAATATCAATCCTACATACCTCTTGATTTCTTAATTTGATGAGGTGTGATCACCTCACCCATTGGGTGAAGAGATCTCATCTACACTTGATGTGATGCAATCTTCCTTTATTTTCCATGTCTTGTTCATCTCGTCTCTGACATTTTCAATATCAGCCTTGCCTTTTGCCTTTGTTGAGCTCACAACTTGGTGCCTTTGACCTTGTTGGACAATATTGGCTAATGTGACTAGTCTTAAAATAGCTAAAACAAGTAGTTTGACTCAACCACCTTTCGGAATCACTTCTGAAGTGTGTTCTAATATAGTTCTTAGGAGCATGTCCATACTCTTGACATTAGTGAGAACTATACCTTGTTTTATAATCCCAGTTATAAGAGTTACTATTATTCTTTACCATTGTTTTCTTGTTTGATGACCACATGTGTTTGGATCTACATTCAAAAGCTCTATGTCCATACTTCTGATAGTTATAATAGTATCCTTCAAATCTTTGAGCATGCATGGTCTTGGTTTTGTGTTCATATGCCTAATGACCTTGTTTGTTTCACTTGTGGCAGTGACCCATGTTCTTCTACTCGACATTCTAATTTATAGTCTTTCTCCTGCACAAACTAGTAGTATCTCCTTTCTTACCACAATTATGACATGTAGGTTTGGATTTCTTCCTTTATTACTTCTTTCTTTAGCACCTTTGGATGATTCTCCTTATTCCATACTTGTGTATCCTAGTCTAGATGTATCATTGTTAGATCTAGGAGATCTCATCAGTTGTTCAAAGTACTTGATGGCTTTACTAGGTTTATTAAAACTTTTATCAAACTCCTTTTTCCTTTTTAGATCATTGATGAAATGTTCATTCTGCAACTTATAGTGTTGTGATTTTAATGTCCTTGGCATTTAGTTTATGATTTACCATCATCATTTGACCCAAAGTTTTTAATTGGTGTTAGCAATCCTGGTTACCTTTGATGATCTCTCTTCCAATATGCTTGTCAAAACTCTTTTTTCATATTCAATCATGAATTTTTCTTCCATAGCTTTCTTTTTCTATTTAGTCACCTAAAATAGTAATATGACTTGCGATTCTTGCTCTCTCTTAAGATTTCTAATCTCTTCAACTAGGGTTATATTATTTTCCATTAGATCTACAACTATTGTATCAAATTCATTGGAGTTTCCATTTGCAAATAGCTTAGTGGTTTCCATCTCTTGGTATTGTGTGTCATTCTCTTCAATAGTAATTTCCTTCCTTCTTCTTAATGATTTATAGATCTTCTCTTGCTTTGTTCAACTAATTTAGAATGAGTTATATTTCAATCTCCTAGTTCTCAATAACTTTTCCTAATTGTAGACTTCCATTTCCAAGATCTTTCCTCAATGATGCTAAGTTTTACTTTCAAAGGACTGTGCTTTGATACCAGTTGTTGAAATTATAGTAGGAAACTTAAACTCTGGGGGGGGGGGGGGGGTGAATCAGTTCTTTAAATATTAACCCATAAAATATTCACCATACATTCCTCTCTCAATTTAACAAGTAAACTAAAATACCATGTAAATTATATACATCTAAAGTATAGAAACAAGTAAGCATTCACACATATATGACACAAGATAAAATTACCTAGAAACCCTCCAATGAGAAACTAAAATTGGGGTGGGGATGACACTCACAAATTTTTATGCTATACAGTAATAAAGAGTATCCAATGAAGGTTACAATTTTTGATCATGAAACATGATCTACCCTATGAAAGGTCTGCCCTATTAAATCATTTCAAAGATTATTATGTCTTACCCTATTAAAGGGTTTCAACACCCTATTAGAAGTGTACCTAGTTAAATGACTTCAACTCACAATTAAGTAAGAACTTTGTTAGCGGATTTCAATATAGCCTATTAGGACTAATCTATTAAGAGATTTAATTGATTCACATATTAGATTGTCTCAGCAATGATCCAATGATTAGCACTTTGTTGTTTGATGTTAGATCACTTCTATCTTATTATGTACTTTATCCTTCTTGATCAAATGCCTCTCTATTGTTCATTTTTTCCTTCCTATATTCTCCTTTAATTAATTAAATGTTTGAGAATCTCATTATGGTTAAGCAATCTCAACAAAAATTTGGCTATTTCATTAGTGACAATATAACCAATCCTGTAAATAGAATATCCTTAACCATAAATAAAGGGTACCTCCCCTAAATTTAATTTTATTCAAGGAATTACAAGATCTTTTCAACCTCTTTGGGATGCTTTTCATGCATTCAAAAGATAAAATAACATGGCATAAAAACTAATGAGGTTTCTTGTAGGTCCAATTATTTAATCTTTAGTTAATTTACTTAGAGGTCCCCAAGGTTTATTAGAATAAGATTTAGATTCAAAAATGTTACGTTTTAGAATAAGATTTAGAATAATTTTTACACTATACATGAAAGAATGCTAACCATGGATAGAGGTTTTCAATTCCCTTATAGATATATTCTTTATAAATAAGAGAATTTTTTTATCACTAATTGTAACATGAAGATGCTTTGAATGGGTGATTTTAGTGCCCCCACTTTCCCTTTGAGAATTCTTCTTAAAAAATATTTCATATCATAGATGATGTCACCTCTAATAAGATCCTAGGAAACTTGAAGAATGCAAGGGAGAAATAATGAGGTCCAAGAGCCTTAGCTTTCATAGACAACACTATCACATTGATCTCTTTCTCAGTAATAAGATGAAGGATCTTTTCATTGTCATAACTATTCAACACTATCAAGATGAATTTATTAAGATGTGTCCCTTACCTCTAAGTCAATATTCACACTCAAGTTAGCCAAAGTTTCTTCAAATAATTTAGCATCCCATCTTCCAAAATACTTATGTTTAGATACGTAAGTTTTGTTTATGTCTAGGAGGATTTTGATAGAATTTCTCTTTCTATGAGAAGATGTTGATTTGTGTAGGAATGAATCATTGCTACCTCCCTCTGATAACCACTAAAATCTAGAACACTTCTTTTAGAATATTTCCTCCCTATGGATATTTTCCTTCCTTTTTTCCTCCTCCAATTCTCCTCCTTTAGATGATCATAAACAGTTGCTCCTCAAGTTTTCATACACTCCCAAAAGTAATTCATATTTTCTTGAATAACCTCCTTTCATTTAAATATACATCCAAAAGATGATTTTCTCTATTTCATAATCTCCCTTTGTATATTTTCCAATCTTTTACCCAACCTAAACATGGCCATTCTCCTCACTTGAATATTCTATCACTTAGTTAATATATCATAGAATCCATGATGGGAATACCACATTATCTCATAATGTAAGGTATTTTATCCTTTGTACATTTTCTTTTTCTAAACTAGTAGAATAAGGGAGTGGTATGAGGTTATTTAAGGCAGACTATGAAGGGTTGGCGATAAGGAGATATCCCAACCAATAGAGCAAAGAAATCCATCTAGTGTAACCTAGATGAAGTCTTTTCCATTTATATTGATAGACTTGGTGAACCAAGATCTCATGAACCTAAGATTCATTAATTCATTGATGTTATTAGAACTAGCCAGGTCTAGCATACTATCATTAAAATATGTTTATCTAACCAACTTCTTAGAGGGGAAGTGGGGGGTATTGAAATCACCCATAAAAGAAACTTCATGTACAATTAGTGGTCAAAATATCATTCATATCCTCCTAGTTCAACATCCTCCTAGCTAGAGTGTAGTCCAACATAGTTATTGAGGTTAAACTAGGAGAGGTCATGGTTGTCAAGTATCATTATAATGAATAAAGATAGTCCATTATAGTACTTCAAATTGCTTATATCAAATTAATTAGATACAATTAAACTCAATATTCATATATGGTTCAGTCCAATCTAAATTATCAACCCATAGAAGGAGCGATTTTCAACAAACTACAAAACAACATTTGAATGCTATCCATCAATTTTAAACAAAGAAATCCATGATAGGAGACTATCTTCCCATTTAAGCTTAAGACCATCATGTTGAATGATATTATATGACTTTGAAAACCATGCTTCCTATTGCAAAGCAGGAGGAGGTGGGTGGGTGCCAGTTACTAGACATGGTTAAGTAGCATTATTTCTAGCCATAGATGATGATTTCTGGCATAAAGTAGATTCTAACAAGTTGATGGTAGAGATTTCTTGGATTATACTTTTCTTTTTTTAAGTTTAGTATAATGTTAAACATTGTTCCATTTATTTTAATATGTTTTATAGATTTGGTAAATCATAATTAAATCAATAGTAATTTAAAATTAAAAATTTTAATTGATTATTATAATATTTATATTCTTTAATGATAAAAATATGTTTTATAAATTAAATTTATGCAAGTATCAAATTTATATATAATAAAACAAAGAATGATTCGTCAAAAGTAATAATTTTTATAATTTTTGAAAATATTTATAAAAGAAAAAACTAAGAAAGAAAAATAGTTTTAGAATTTATTGTTTCATAGAGAAAAATTACTTCATGAAAATATGACAAGAAATGACCTTCAATTTATGAGAAAAATTTGAGAATGACTGACATAATTGATATGTAATTTCATTAAAGTGTGAAATACAAATATTTCTTTACATATTTTTCATTTAACAAGCACTACTTATATTTGTATTTGCAATAGAAATTTACGTTCTTTCAAGTACAATTCATCGATAAGTGTTTGAAATAAGTAACAATGATTCCTCATTTGAACTATGTCGAATTAATTTTTATTTTTTTGTTACAACGTTTTCAAATATATACACCACAATTTGAAAAAAAACTTCCTTTAAATCCATGGAGATTAGACAAGGTTATCTTCAAGACAGCAATGTCAAGGACCAAATAGACATACCAACAACCAATGACGAATATTTCTAAATTAATCAATTTTGCACTCTAAAAACATTTTTTTTGTGAATTCTACATTTCCAAACTAGTTTCCATTTATTTATATTAGAACTTCCATATTCCTCATCATATATTACTATAGGCTTGACACTTCTCTTTTGGATGCAAGCTCTAGTTCTATAATAAGAAACACTAAATTTCCTCATTTTTTAATAATTGCTAGATGTTAAAAATTTGAATTGGAAATCATATAGCACCAAAAAAAAAAAAAAGGACAACAAAATTAAAATAATTTATTATATCATACATATAGTTTAAACCAATTTTAAGAAAAGAAAAAATTAATTAAAAAGACATTTTTGACATATCTTCAAAAGATGCATGAAGATTCATTTGCTAATTATATAGTATATAATTATCTTATAAATAATAATTATTTATAAGAAAGGTTCAATGTAAAGTCCATAAAAACTCTGTTGAACAATTGTAGTTCAAAGTATAAATAACAATAATAATAGATGTCTCATGATATTGATACTGAACTATATAAGAAACGTTCAATGTAAAGTCCATACAAACTCTATTGAATAATTGTAGTCCAAAGTATAAATAACAATAACAATAGATGTCTCATGATATTGATACTGAACTATAGTTCCTTTCTAATTTGATTTAAGCCTTTATTCAATTAGGAACAAATATTTGTAAATACAAATATTTGTAAATGTAACATTGATATGATTCAATTAAAAGATAACAATATACATTGAATTCTAGTAAAATATCACACACTAAGGAAAAAAATTAATTTTGAAAACAATAAATAAACTATTTAACACTTCTACTTCTAATGTTAGAATGAAGCTTAGTATGTAATATTTACATTGTGTTCTTACAAATCAAATACAAAAAAGCTGATTCCAGATCTGCGAGAAATCATAATTCATACTTCTGATTTAATTTCTCCACAAAAGGGCTACGCGGTGGGGGAGTCTCCCGTATTTGATTTTTTTCAGTTTATTGGCTGCATCCATTGTTGCCCATGCCTTCCCTGCTATGTCACTAGCTTTTGAAATCTTTTGCTCCTCAAAATCTGCAGCCCATTTGTTGTAGCTTTCTTTTCGGGCAAGCCTGACAAGGAGTGATACACAACATTCGCCAAGAAGCTGCGTAGAAATTTCAAAAAGTGTTGGGGATCTACTATTTGTTTTTCCTTGATAAATTCAGAGACCTGCAACAAGGAATAAGTTGGGGCTACAATTTCCCGACATGCATACCCAAAGCTAACTTGTGTCTTTAGGCTTTTCAAATGCTCGGAAGCAGCACACCATATGGATTCACAAGGTTCTTTGGAACTCAAGATGAGATTCCTTCTGTAGAGGTATTGTTTAAACGGGCTGCTTATGTAGGCTGAGCACTTGAAAAATTTGGGCGTGCATTTGTCAAGCGCTTCAATGATGTAGTCATCTTCATGGCTGACCGGTCTTCCATACTTCCAATGCCGATAGCTGTTTTTCAGAGCCTTGAAATCTCTCTCCGCCTGGTATCTCAGCAGAAACGCCTCCATATTCGATGTACTGAACGATTCGGCATTTACGTGGACGTTCTTGGGAAAGTCTGCAAAATCAATGAGATCTCGTGCTTGTTTATAAGCAACCGCAGCTTCCTGCACCATAAATTAACTCTGTGTCGGCCAGCCTTAAACATCACGCACTAAGGAAGAAATTAAGCCTGGAAAAGTAAGTCAAATATTGACTATTTAACACTCAAATTTTGACTATTTAACACTTTTTCACTAGAAATAAAGCCTTAATGTGTAATGTTTAAACCGTTCGCTCTGTGCCGGTTAAGCCGTTCGTAACTCTGTTGATCATCTGGAGAAAGTATGCCACCTATTTCAGTTATCATCTTTACAAGCGACAGAGCTGTGATCCGCCATGTCCTTTCATTCACACCTGGGAAATAGTCTAACATTAACTGCACCGGCTCTCTCGTTTGCTTTATAAATTCTTTCAGTTGTTCCACAAATGAAGTTTCTGAACCGCAACTTCTCATTAGGCCAATCACCTCTTTGCATGCTTTGCCTTTATCAAAGGCTCTTGTCATGCTCTTCTTTATATCATTCAAAGAGCGACTGTTTGCAATGAGAAGTATCGCTGCATCTTCTCCATAAATGACTAGACTTCAAAGCTTCTTCATATTTCTTGAAATCTTTGACATCCGATTCAGAGGTGAGCTCTTCCATTGGATCATGACAAAGACTTTTGCAGCAAAGCAAAGCCAATAATCCCCAAAAGAACATGCTCATTAAAATTGTGACAGCAGCAGTGGTGAAGTAAAATGCAAGCCAGGGAATAACAAGAAAAGAGTAGATGGTCACCTTTATAACAATACATATTGATTTCAAGTGTATTTTTATCTTACTGTAGCGTTTGCATCCCTTCGACTTAAGCCAGACTGCAGACTTCCCCATTCCCATGAAATCATATACTGCATAACAAAATACAATTCTTTGTAGCAGATAGCAGCGAGAAATACCTGCAATAAAGACATGTTG
This sequence comes from Cupressus sempervirens, assembly GCA_028749045.1. NCBI lineage: Eukaryota > Viridiplantae > Streptophyta > Pinopsida > Cupressales > Cupressaceae > Cupressus > Cupressus sempervirens. The sequence goes on from CM053783.1 coordinate 710,558,987, forward strand.
ACGATTATACCAGGACTTTTGAAGGTCCCGAAAATAAAGCACTTCACATATTCCGGTTGGCTAACTCGAGTCACCCACCATGTATTCAGTATCTTAGATTCAAATTCATCTTTTGTATCTCCATCCTGCAATTTACTTCCATCAAAATTAGACACAATAGTCCGACTGAGAGTTTCGGAGATGAATTTACCAACAATAACCACGTATTCCAGAAGGACCACCAAACCTATGATAGATAATAGAAGGACACCACCCGATCCAATGAACCACGGGGCTCTCTCTTTCTCCAAAGGGCTCACATCTTTAGCACCATGAATGACATAAACTTCTGTGGAAATATGAGTGGATATGCTTATCCGTAAAGCCCCAATATTGCTCCACTTTGTACCAGTGGATGCAATGGCCATCCGTGGAAGTAGAAACCCCACGAATACACATATTGTTACTCTTGCACAATCAATTGAAAGCTGGCTTTCAAGCAATGATTGTATCTTCCCCTTTTTCCCAAAGGCATTAATAATTTGAGCTTCTATGTAACCAAGGATCTGGATTGTTAGGCCAGTGAGAACAAGTGCTTCTTCTGGAACCCAAGTTGCCCCTCTCAACAAGAACTTGCTTATATCCCATAAGATTAAGACAAGGAAGAGAACAATTCCCAAACTTATCAGCATGTCTTTCAAGCTATATATACTACACGATAGAGTGGTTAAAGACGCTAATTTTAGACGGTGTTTTAATTTTGTCTTAACTACAAGTTTTATATTTAAATTATATTTTTAATCTTTAATTAACTATAAGGTAAGACAAAACCTAATATCAGTTTTCTTTAAGATAACTTTTCACTCCCTCAGTTTTCTTAAAGATAGCTTTTCATTCCGGCCTCCTGTTTCGGCACTCAACTCATCGTTTACCATGAACAGCTTATACTTTGCTCTGCTGAAACAATCCGTCAGCCACTGCAAAATCATGGAAATGCAATCATCAAAGGCGGGATTGGTTCAATTAGGTATTTTGATTAGGGTATATGTAGGAAGTACTCCCTATTTTAGATTTTATATTGGGCAACGACATTTATATTTTAGATTTTCTATGCCCTAGCCGTCTCTGTTCCACCTGCAAATTCTTCAATCAGGTTGCAGAGAAATTTAGATCTGCACAGCAAACAGGTAATAAATTTTGCATTCTAAATACCGGCATGATATGTTTTTTTTTTCTTTTGAATGTGGGTAATTTTGAATAATGCTCAATCCCTTGCTCTGTTTTGTTATCTGGGTTTTCAAAGATGAAAAAAACCCTTAATTGCATTTCCTTTGTTACTGCTTTTAATTTCATTCTATTGCCACTGCTGAAATATTCATGGGACTAGTTGGATATCCCTCTTCAGTATTTTGCGCCTAATTGTTGTCATTGGTGTTGGGTAGCCGTGCCCTTGATTCAGTTCGAACTGGAGTAGCAACAATGTGAATAGGAAGGAGTCATGGATTGAAAAATGATCTTAGATCAGAGCACTAGGGTTTATACCCTTACCTTGCTGGCACTCCTTAAACCGCTTCTATGCAGAGTTGTTCTTGGGAGGAGATATTATTGAAAAGTCACCCAATAATATTGTCCTAAGCTGCATCAACGATTCTAGCTAAGAAATCTATATCTCGGCCATCTCAAAAAGGTAACAAATTTCTCGTTTTAATTAGGGCATTTAATAAAAAAATACTATTTGCATAAATAGATTCTGGGTCACAATAAGTTAGACCTGTATTTCTTAAAATGCCTTATATATTTTAACTATATATTTTAAGTTCTATGTAGTCTATCGCACCCTAAAATAGTTTAAAATAGATATTAAAATATGAGAATTCTTCTTGAAATGTGAGGACAGATTGGAAAATTCGTACCTCTAAGGTTAATTGTGGAATCTCTATTTTGCAGAGGGAGAGTGCACTAGCACCATGCATGAATGAACTTTTGTGGTTGGCCAAACAGGAATGGTAGACATACAATGTTAGGAATGATGATCCTTAGAACACTATTCCATAGAAATGATACACATAAACATACTCTAGCAAAGCCTATTGGACAACCTACGTTGATACCAGGTTGCTTTCAATGTAGATCTTGTTTTTTTATTTAATCATTGGGTTCTAGTAATGTGTGTTTTATGATCCACCAAACAATAGAACAAAATACCAAAATATCTTATCCTCTCTTGAATAAAGTCTAGTGTATGCTAAGATTGCTATAAGATCATACAATGACTTCAAGGTTCCTTTAATGTTAGGTCTTGACTGTGGATAAGATCAGTGGTTGATGTAATTTGCTAATGATCGCAAGGGGCCTTACATGTTTATTCAGATTCATTTCAAGCCATACTGGATGTGGGAGCTATCTTAAGGTTTTGCAATGAAGTACTTTTTTGGAGTTTTCACAAAATATGTAGAAATTCAATAAGACAGGATTTAGGAATTCTATTCTAATCCTAAGGGTAGTGATAACAACAAATAGTACTCTAGTGGAGAAATTCCTCAATTTACCAAATTTTGCTTTGCAAGGTTATTCTACAACTACGTGTGAACTGGTGCAATCTTCAAGGGTTACGCTAAAGATTTTCATATCAGTGCATACGCCATCATAAAGAACAATATATATGAATAATAAAAGTTAAGAATATGCATGAAAAGGGTTCAGGCTAACTTTGCACAACGAGTTAGAATCACTAAAATGTCAAAAGTATGAACCAAATGAATTCATCAATACACCATCATATTCTTCATTGTAATCACCACACATTAACTAGGCTAAACTTAATCTAATTGAAAAAATTTAGGAGAACAAGCAAGCACTAAGACACATTAAGTATTCACCAAGCTCCAATGGAAACTTTATTATCTACATTAATGTAACAAGGAATACACTACTGAAGTGGGTGATAAATGCCCACTATGCATGCTCATTTAGGAAGGAGTGAGGTGTAATAAATGATCCCTAAGAATGCCCACTATGCATTAAATGCATTTATCCTTGATTTCCTTGCCTAAAGGAATGCAATCGATCTAACACTATTTTCAACTCCTCTGTAACGATGCTTGGTGTAGATTCTTGTTTGAATTCTAGAACTGCAATTGCTCTTTCTGCTTTGAAAAAGCTTTCATCCCAATATGGTAATAAGTCTTTAGTAGTGTGCATTGTATTTGTGAATATGGAGAAGTTCTCAAAATCATCTCTTTCATAGACATTTAGTTGAAAGAATTCCTCTAACTTGACTTTCAGATTATTAGTTGTCATTTCTTCTTCCACCAATCTCTATGATAACAAGGATGCAACTGTGTTTGATATTCCTTGCTTGATGTTTTCAACAATCTTCTTCCATCAATTGGATTCCCTAGTAAAGATCTCAAACATTTCCTTAGCTATGATCATTGCACTGTACCATCAAATAAAATCATAGACATCCCCCTCGCTAATAACTCGATCATCGATCAATTCTTGCTTTGGGGTCTCCATTAGACTTTGAATATCGACAATCACCTCTTCTTGGTAAATATGCTCATCCACCCATGATTCCTCTATGCACTAGATCCTAAAGAGTGTAGCTAATGCCCTATTGTACGCTTGCTCTAGTTCTTCTGCATGTTTGAAGGCTAGCTCTTGGATTCCTTCAATCCAAACTTTTGCACCTTGAGATGTTTGCTTGATTCTGTCAATATCACTTGGTACCTCAATAGAAGGGACAAATGATGGGCCTTCCTCTCTTATTGGATGAGGCAAGTTATTGATGTACTAACATAAAGCCTAAATTTCTATTTTTTGTTTTTCATACCCTTCTTCCACTTTCTTAAGCCTATCCTTCAAAACTTGTGCAGAGTCATCAAATTCTTCTAATATTTGCTCTCGGGGGGCCTGACCAAGATTTATTTCCATAACATGATATTCATCTAGAACAATCTAATTTTTTCCTTTGTCAACCATGTGAGTCACAATCTATAAGATTCTAGATCCTGATTCTCCTCTGATGAATTTTATATATCTTCTTGCTTTCCCTTGATCTTCCAATCAATTTGATCAGTCCAAAATTTTCTATAATTCAATTGCCAGATCAACCTCCCTTTGTTGATGCAATTGAATTCATTGCCTCAACTATAAGGAAACTCAGGTGTGGCAACAACTTCATACACTAATCTCATAAGGAAATTATAATGCAAATCTTATTAAAATCTTCTACACTTACAGATTCAATATCATGTAAACAACAATATTGCAGCCAACCATGCATACAAAAAATAGACAAAGAAAGGAACACATAACACAAGGATTTGTTGGTGCGAAAAAACCTTTCGGTAAAACAACCCCACCCCTTCAGACCCTGCACAATTTATTATCTTCAACACAAGGTTACAATACACTTGCAATGCAAGTTCAACATCGACAACAGAAGACTCCAGTAGCTACTTGCAGTACCAACAATACACCTTTTTTTTCACATCTCTTCACAACCCTAAAAATGCTTATAACATGCGCTTCAATTTAGGGCTACTCCAAAAGGTAAACCGTATTAGGGTTTTACCATTCTCCAAGAAAATAGGAACCTTGAACCCCACTATTGGGGTAGAGTGTACAGTACTCAAATATCTTAGTTGCCACATGTCTTCACCTGTCATTGAGTCTTCCTAACATAGCTCTTACGTGTCATAGGAATCCATCATAACTGTTTTAGTCATGATCTCCTTACACACAATTCAAGATGTTGACACATCAACATTATTTGCAAGAAGTACATTTTACAAAATAAATAATAAGAATAGGAATTATACAAGGTTGAGACACCTCATTCCTAACATTCTCCCACTTGTTGAACACCTTGTAAGAGCAACAAAAACATAATAGGAACAAACCGCTACAGGCCAAAAGGCCCATAGACTCCAAACACCATTTGAACTTCTCAGTGCCCACTGGTTTCATTAATGCATCTGCAGCATTCTTCACAGTATCTACCTTTTCCAAATTTACCTTTCCATCTTCCACCATATCTCTCACAAAGTGATATTGCACATCAATGTGCTTCATTCTGGCATGGAAAGTTGGATTCTTTGCAAGGCAAATAGCACTCTGACTATCACACCAAATAGTAATTTGTTCTACATCAACACCAACATAAGAACACAATCTCTTAAGCCAAATGGCTTCTTTACAAGCATGAGTAGCAGCCATGTACTCAGATTCTGTAGTGGACAAAGAAACCATAGGTTGTCGCTTGCTCATCCATCTGATGGCACCACCAAACATAGTGAACGCATAAGCACTGGTCGATCTCCTACGATCAATATCACCTGCCCAATCTAAATCTACAAACCCATGAATACAAACTGAATGCAGAGATCTAGAAGAGTTACCATGATAACATATGGAGTAATTTGATGTACCCCTCAAATATTTGAATACTCGCTTAACTATATCCCAATGTATCTGTCCAGAATTAGCCATAAATTGACTCAGGACTCCCACTACTTGGACAATGTCTGGTCTAGTATAGACCATAGTATACATAAGACTGCCAACTGCACTAGCATAAGGTACTATACTCATGTCCTCTACCTCACTAGGAGATTTTGGACAATCATCTACAGATAACTTTGTTCCCACAGGAATAGGAACACATAGTGGTCTACAATCCGCCATGCTAAACCTGTCCAACACAAACTTCACATACTTACTTTGACTCAACCAAAGTTTTCTATTAGACCTGTCTCTACTGATTTCCATACCCAAGATGTACCTAGCTGCCCCAAGATCTTTCATCTCAAATTGTGCTGACAACTGAGATTTAAAAGTAGAAATCATACCCTTACCCTTCCCAAACAACAACATATCATCAACATATAATGCAAGAATAAGAAGGTGATCACTTTCAACTCTGAAATAAACACAATGATCTGATTTCGATCTTACAAATCCAATTGACAACACAAAGGCATCAAACTTAAGGTACCACATCTGAGGAGATTGCTTCAAACCATATAGAGATTTCTTTAATATGCAAACTAAGGATTCTTTACCTTTAATAATGTAGTGCTCACGCTGTGACATATAAATCTCTTCCTCCAAATCACCATCAAGGAAAGTTGTCTTCACATCCATCTATTCTATCTTTAAATCATATGATGCAGCAAGAGATAACAAAAATCTAATGGATGTCAAATTTGCAACAGGAGAGAATATTTCACCATAATCTATTCCCTCTACCTGTGAATACCCCTTTGCAACCAATCTAGCTTTGTACCTTTCAACACTACCATCTGCACAAAATTTCTTCTTGAACACCCATTTACAGCCAATAGATTTTCTCCCTTTAGGAAAAGGTACAAGGTCCCATGTTTTGTTTTTCTCTAATGAATCCATCTCATCATCCATAGTGTCAATCCAGGAACCTGCATCTTCCATGCCCAAAGCCTCTTTAATAGATCTAGGCTCATCAGTGTTAGTAATCAAAGAAAAGCACAACTAGAATCTAACATAGAATAACCAAACCTTTCTGGTTGCTTTCTTTCTCTCGTGGATCTCCTCAAGTGCTGAGGTTGAGGTTGTTCTTCCTCTTCTTCTGAACTATCAGATCTGCCAGAGATCTCCTCATCATTAGACCCAACATGGTCTCTCTATTTAGTCTTCTCAGGGGTAAGAGGTAACTGAACAACATCTTTTTCCTTTTCTTTTTCATCTGGTTGTAGCACAATAGGAGAAGATTTTAGCTCTCTAAAAAATACATTTCGGCTATACAACACTTTACTAGTCACAGGATCCCAAAGCTTGTATCCTTTCACACTAGCACTGTACCCGATGAAAAAATATTTAACAGCTTTGTTTTCCAACTTAGATCTTTTCTCCTTTGGAACATGTGCATAAGCTTCACAACCAAAAACACAAAGACGTCTAATTGAAGGCTTCTTACCAGACCACACCTCCATGGGTGTCTTACCAACAAGGGCTAATGTAGGAGATTTGTTAACCAAATAGCAAGCAGTGGCCATAGCTTCGGCCCAAAACCTTTGTTCTAAACCAACTCCACTAAGCATACTCCTAGCCTTCTCCATCAGTGTCCTGTTCATTCTCTCTGCAACTCCATTTTGCTTCGGGGTATAATGAGTTGTCTTATGCCTCTCGATACCTTGTTCTTTATAGAACCGTTCAAACTCTACTGAGCTAAACTCACCACCATTGTCAGTTCTCACACACTTAATCTTCTTACTAGTTTGATTCTCTACAAGGGCTTTAAATTCCTTGAATCGACTAAAGACTTGTGTCTTACTTTTAAGGAAATAAATCCATGTCCTTCTACTGTAATCATCTATGAAAGATACAAAAAATACAGACTTGGAGACTAAAGGATCTTTTACAGGACCAAATACATCAGAATGAATAAGATCCAAAACATCAGAAGATTTGTGAGAACTAGAGTAAAACTGAACATGATTTTGTTTACCGCAGACACAGTGTTCACAGAAGTCAAACTCGAGATTGCAATCATTTAACCCCTCAACAAGATTTTTATTTTTCAGGGTTCTGAGACTCTTTTCACCAATGTGACCAAATCTCAAATGCCATAACATTGTCTTTTCTGCAGGAAGCTTACCTTCCAAAGTGTTTGCATTGCCATCAGAACCAATAACCACGGTATTTTTCACTGCTCGTTCAGATGGTGAGGATGAAGAACTATTACATAGAGGAATACATGCATCTAGCTAAAACAAAGTACCTCTCCTAGTACCCTTAGCAAGCACCATAGCTCCTCTCATCATCTTACATCCATCTTTAGAAAAAACAACTTGCACACCTACATCATTCAGCATACTTACAGATAATAGGTTTCGTGCCAAACCTAGAATGTGCATAACTCCATTGATTCCCTTTACTCATCCATCAGGAAATTTGATAGTGACCCTTCCGCATCCAACTATCTTTAGATGCGAGTCATCACCCAAGTACACCTTTCCACCATCAAACTCTTCATATTTTGAGAACCAATTTCAATGAGAGGTCATGTGAAAAGATGCACCTGAGGCAACCAACCACACATCATCAGATGCATGGGCTGCCAAAGCTATGATGAATGTATCACCATCTTCTTGAGATTTTTTAGAACCAGAATCTAAGGCTTTCTTCTTCTTCTTAGGCTCTTTATAGTCTTTACGAAAGTTCCCAGTCTTATCATAGTTCCAAGATTTTGCCTTGGACTTATTGGAAGTCTTTGACTTCCCATCTACCCTTATTGTCAGACTTATTGTCATTTTTCTTCCCTCTTTCTGTGGATCTCCCACGAACAACAAGGGCTTCTTTTTCTGAAACAGAAGCCTTTCTCCACATCTCCTCTGGTAGCAGTGAAGACACCACATCATCCATTTTGAAGGTGACTAACGTGCTTTCGAGAGCCATCACAAAATGGTCCCATAAATTTGACAAAGAACACAAAAGTGTGTAGCAACGATCATCCTCCTCTAACTTGACACCAGCTGATGTCAACTATGTAGCCAGCAGATTAAATGCATTTAAATGATCCGTTAAGGATCCACCTTGCTCCATTCATAGAGAATACAACTTCTTCCTCAGAAACAACTTGTTCACCAAAGATTTGGACTGATACAAGGCCCTAAGTCTTTACCACAAACTATATGTAGTTTTCTCATCTAGAACATTCAAAAGGACTGCATCGGTTAAACAAAGTCTTATGAGACCCTTAGCTTTATGGTCTTTGATATCCCAATCTGCTTTAGTTATAGTTTCTAGTCTTGTAGCACTTGTAGTTGCTTCCCATGGGTCACGATCTTCCAACATGTCTTCCATCTTGAGTTTCCACAACTCGAAATTAGTGCCATTAAATTTCTCCACCTCCATTCTTCCATATGATGAACTTGCCATCTCAATCTGCAAATAAGATTCAGGATGCTCTGCACAAGACTCTCACTCAATTTGAGATTAGCTCAAAAAAACCTACCCAACAACTAGGATCAAAAGTTGATCAAGCTCTGATACCACTTGTACGGAAATTCAGGTGCAAAAAAAGCTTCCTACACTAATCTCATAAGGAAAGTATGATGCAAATCCTATTAAAAACTTCTACACTTATAGATTCAATATCATGTAAACAACAATATTGTAGCCAACCATGCATACAGAAAATAGACAGAGTAAGGAATACATAACACAAGGATTTTCTGGTAAGGAAAAACCTTTCGGTAAAACAACCCCACCCCTTTAGAACCTGCACAATGTATTATCTTCAACACAAGGTTACAATACACTTGCAATGAAAGTTCAACATTGACAATAGAAGAATCCAGTAGCTACTTGCAATACCAACAATACACCTTTTTTTTTGCATCTCTTCGTAACCTTAAAAACACTTATAACGTGTGCTTCACTTTAGGGCTGCTCCCAAAGGTAAACCGTATTAGGGTTTTACCATTCTCCGAGAAAATAGGAACCCCGAACCCCACTTTTGGGGTAGAGTATACAGTACTCAAATATCTTAGTTGCCACATGTCTTCACCTGTCATTGAATCTTCCTAACATAGCTCTTACGTGTCATAGGAATCCATCATAAGCGTTTTAGTCATGATCTCCTTACACACAATTCAAGATGTCGACACATCAACATTATTTGCAATAATTACATTGTACAAAACAAATAATAAGAATAGGAATTATACAAGGTTGAGACACCTTATTCCTAACATCAACCAATCCAGAATTGGTATACTTTGGTCTCCTAGAATCGCCAATTGCTCTTTCCTTTGGACTGCTCAAATGTCTATCTCCTCTTCATCTCCTAGACTATCCACTATAACCTCTAGAACTATGGCTTAAAAATTTGGAGGATATATTGCTTCTACTAGAGTTTCTTCCTCTAGTAGACCATCTTCATCATTAATCATTTCCCAGTCTAAGATTGTAGCGAGACTTTCCTCTGTAGCAATATCTTGATCTCTTCCTCTTTCTTGCATGGACTTTTCATAGGCATTTATACTTAGTCTATCATGAATTGGCCTATCCAAATTTTCTTCTCACTCAAATCTCATTATATTTGTACCTATATCCTAGCTTTCAAATATTTCTATCTCTTGAACACTTAAAGTGCGACTTGGAGAAGAGGGAGCATTTCCATGTTTCTACTTCTTATTTTGAGGTTCCTGGATGACTTCCTCAACCCTAGGATGCTTTTCTCGAGGTACCTCTTTCCCTTTCATGGTTCCTGCATCCTCAGATGGAATTCCTCTTTCCTCAATAGTCTCATTAGATATTTTTCCTAATCTTTCATCCCTAAGTGTTCTATGACCAAGCAATCTATATGTGAATCAATTAGTTGGTGCAGCTAATTTTTCAATCTTATGCTCAATCCACCACCTCGTGAAATCTAAGACTGGCATTGAAAGAGTTTCTAGATCTATAACTTATTTCCTCTTCCAATCATATGGTTCAACTATTTCTAGATCGAATCCCTTTCACATCACGTTTGGGTCCTCCTCCATTTGATCAGGAACCTTGAATATGTTGCATGTTCTGATAATGTACAATGGTAATCCTGAATGCATATTCTTCCTAATCTCATTCTCATCTACCACATTTACCCGAAATTCTTTAAGCTGAACCTTGTGTTGGTACTTTGATCCTCCTATTGATGAGATCTTGTTGTAAGGATCAAAATCATTCCATTTCAGATAAAGCGAAAGATGGAAGAAGTGGAGCTCATCTGATGATCTCTCTATAGCCTTTAGACATGGGCATACCTCAGTTTTCCCTTCTCCTATGGAAATTGGGAACTATAATCCCAACTTCTTCTTCCCTTTCTTAATCTTTTCATAGGCTATAAGTTGTCGAGTAAGCTCTAACAAGACCATCTTGTCCGTTAGGTACCTGAGAATTTTGTATGGCTCCATGGAGAATCCTTGAACTCAGATGTATGAAAAGGTGGGAAAATGAATGAACTAGGCACCATAATCTTTGACCAACTTCATCGCACCCATTGACAATCTTATATGTAGCCTTTTTTGTAGTGTTCTTACTATGTGCATAGAAAATATATCGTTAACCCTCATGCAATCATCCTTTGAATATAAATGCAACTGTAGGTAGCACAGATGGACTTTGAGGTGTTGAGTTCTGCTTCCAATCGGTCCTTTGCATCATAGTCCCTTATAATTCATTCTTTGTGCTAGTATGTAGATTACATATGAGCTCATGTAAAATTTCCTTGTATGCTCTAGATTCATCAACTATTCATTCAGATCATCACTTATGAGCCTAGCCCAATCTATTCTATCACCTTCCTCCATCACCTACTCAAAATAATACTACATCGAAGATTCAAATATATAAGAATGAGGCATGCCAAATATACAACTCAACATTGTGATCATTTCACTATATTCCCTCTACAAGTCAAACCATACTATCTCCTTAGGAATCTTCGAATGATGTGATCTATTCTTTTTCAACCATCTTTTATTGATTATTTCATCACAGAAATGGACTCCCAAGGTGTAGATTCTCAATGCTTCCTCCTATGTTTTTGTGACCATCCTTCGGCGAGAAAGAATTCCAAATACTTCAAAAATAGATGCTGGAGAAAAGTCTGCGAGAATATGTCATTCAGAATCCCTGATGGTTCTATCCCTAGGACTATATTGTTTGGTACATTCCACAATCAACTCTAGGTGCTGAAAAGGAGGGAAACCATCTGCAACAACAATTCAACTTTTCACAATCCTTGTAGTTAGGTGTGTTGGGTGATGATCATTGTATCCAAGCATTCTCTAGTTAAAATCTATCAAATCAAGGCAACTGAGCCTTGTATCTCTGATTTCTGCCCACTTTGACACAATTTTGGATTTAGGATAGAATCATCTTCTTTCATTCTTTATCAATTTTCCACATGTTTCTCTTGTTCCCTTGGGTTCTACCATTCTCCTTTCCTGCAAAATAGAAAATGTCCACACATAAGACTATGCAAAGAAAGTATAAAAATAGATATAACTTCTCCATAAGACAAAGATTTTGGATTTTTGCCAAAATTTCCATACTCCTTTCGAGATTTTCTTTTCAATGTTTTCGTGAGAAATATGCAATTTTCCACAACTCACTATAAAAAGATTTCTTTTTGATAGGATTCAAAATCCTCTATCATGAATTTCTAGAAAACTTCTCAACAATTTCAGAATTTTCCCCAAAATCTTCTTTCTGAACATTTTGAATCTCACTCCTTTCACTCCTATTCTCAATTTGCTCTTCAAATTCCTATGTGAGAAGGAATGAATGACAAGGTTTCTTATATAAATCATCCCTAAAAAAAGATGTCTTTAAAGCTGTAGGCTAAAATTAGGAAGTCGCTTTACTTAGCCATCAAGGTTTCCATCTTTTGTGCCACTTGTCACTTTTTACCATTTGTTTCAAAAAGTTTCCATTATTGATGTTTTTAGCTTCAAGATGAAACTAAGTATTCCTTTATCCCACTTTTATTTTTTTAATTTAAATTTTTATTATTTAAATATCAATTAAAATCAATATTTAATTAATTTTTATGTTCTAATTAAAAAATCAAGCTTCTTTACAACTTTTCTCCAATATTTATTTTTCTTGGATTATTGTTTAAACAACCAATATAAATATCAATAAATTAATTGTTAGCTTAAAGAATGTATTTGACAACTGAGTGTCAATACACTTAACCAAGATCAAAAGTAAGTGCCAAGTAAGATAAGGTGCCGAGTAATAACAAGTGCCAAGTGCAATAGGTGCCGAGTGATAACAAGTGCTGAGTGCAACCGGTGCTGAGTAATAACAAGTGCCAAGTGCAAAAAGTGCCGAGTGATAATAAGTGCCAAGTGCAATAGGTGCCGAGTAATAACAAGTGCCGAGTGTAATAGGTGCCGAGTGATAATAAGTGTCGAGTGCAACATGTACCGAGTGATACAGTTTTGTTCAAGTGTCGAGCTATCCAGGAAACAACATGTGGCAAGTATCGGGAATACTTCAGGAGCCCAGTAACTTAGTAGAACATCATAAAAGTTTGGAATTGCACAAACTATGATGCAAATAGTTTTTGCAGCCGACAGAAGGTAAACTTCGAGGGATTTAATGATAAAATTAAATCTTTATTTTTCCTATGCAATTCACATGCAGCCAATAAGAAAAATGCTAAAGGCATGCAACCAATCAGCAAAAGATAAGTATTGAGCAGGAAATTGAGATTCAATACGGATCGTAGATCCAAATCAAACCCTAAGTCTTTGAAGTCTTTATAAGGAAGAAAAAATTTCATTGTAAAAAAAAAAGATGAGACATATTGAAGGACATACAAGGGTGCATAAGCAAATCTATTTTCAGAAGCAAAAGTTATCAGATCACAAAGGATCAAGATCAAGAGAAGGCAGAAAAGGAGCCTGTATTCAACAATCAAGGATTGTAATCTATCAGGTTTATTGCATCTAATACTCTCTAGCAATTGTATTAGAATGAAAATCCTATGGTGATAAGTATTGCTTTACAACTATTTTGTAAGAACCTTTTGATTAGGTGATTAAAATCCTTTAACCAGGTGACACTTCATGTTAAGTGTTTGAAAATCCTCTAACCAGGTTAGTATTAATATAGTGTAAAGCCTTTAACAGAGCAAGCCTTTAACAAGGCAAACCATCAGAAGTGGTTGAACTATATTGCTGCAGTAAATTTTTGTGGGTATCATCCCCACCCCAGTTTTACCTTCTTATTCCTGGAGGGTTTCTGGGTTACCAACTTCCTGTGTTATGAGTTATTGATGCATGTGTTTTGTTACATGTTTATTTGATATGCATGTAATCTACTTTCAGTTAAAAGTTTTATTAGCAAAAGTATGATACTTATGATTCACACCCCCCCCGCCCCCCCCCCTCATAAGTACTCTTTCCATATTTGAATATTCCAACAATTGGTATTAGAGTAGGTCAGGTTCTCACAAGGAAAAGCCTAATAGCTTGAAGGAAAAGATCTAAAGATGGAAATTTTCAAACTTGGAAAGATCATTGAAAATCAGGTGATAGATGTGCAACTTGCTTTGCATAGCTTGGAGGAATTCAGAAACAAATTGAGAAACTCATTAAAAAAGAGGAAGGATCTAGCCATAGCTGAAAATGATATACACTACAAGGAGATTGATACCACCAACATATTTTCCAGTGGAGACACTAAAGAGTTTGATGCAACAATAGCAAAATTGATGGAGAAAAATAAAACTCAAGCAGATGAGATAAGAACTCTCAAGATGGAACATGAATCACAGGCTATAATGATATGTGAAATTACTGAGCAAAAGAAAAGAGCAGTTGATCATAAGGTCATGATGGAAAATGACAAAAAGAATCTTGCAAACAGACTTGATGAAAAATGTACTGAACTGACAAGGATCTCAAACATGCAGATGGATACACTTGCCCAAATGATGAACCTTCATCATGAACTCAATGTAAAGGATATTGAGATCTCTACCTTGAAAATGCAAAATAAAAAAATGCAGAATGAATTGAACAGGGAAAAAGAGGTAGCAGAGAATCTCAATAAATCAAGGGAAGCAATCAAATATTTTGAACAGTTGCTGAAGTCACAAAAATTTGCCCATGACACATCAGGACTAGGACACAATAGCACTAAAGTTGGAGAATCTTCAAAGAGTGCTGAACAAAGAAGTGATAAAGGTAATAATTCAAAACCCACTTGTCATTTATGTAATAAGAAGGGACATACAACTAATTTGTGCAGGAGTAGAAGATTCAATCAATCAAACATACCCAAAAGTTTTTGTCACAAGTCTAACATGCAAGGACATATGACACAAAATTGAAAATCCAATGTCACAAGGACTCAAAGATTTTATGGACATTGTTATAGTTGCAATAAATATGGACATAGGGCATTTGAATGCAGATCAAAACCTATGTGGATAGTAAATCAACTAGCAAAGAGATCAAACCATGAATTTTGGGATTACAACACCAGGAATAGCTGTTACTATTGTCAAGAATATGGACATATCCCACAGAATTGCATAAGAACACATTTTAGAGGGAATTAAAATAGATGGTTGAGTCAAACCACATGTTTTAGTTGCTTAAAAATTGGTGATGTCAGCAAGAATTGCCCAACAAGGTTAAAAGCATCAAGTTCTGAATTCAGTAATGGAAAGGCAAAGATAGATGTTGGACATATCAGAAGTGAAATGAATAAGACATGGAGGAAGAAAGATGAGTCTAGCACATCAAATATAGAGATCACTTCACCTAATAGGTCAAGTGATCACACTTCATCAAATTAAGTAAAGAATAAGTGTGAGGGATTGATAAACCTAGTTACATCATAAATTAGTCCCAAGACATATAAGAACTACAATAATGAAATTAGCATAAACAAAAATGCTAAGTCAAAATTGAGAATTTTTGTGAAAATATGTCAAAGTTTCCTTCAGCAGCCGGGTTGCTAATAATGACCGAGATTGATAGTTGATGCCGAGCTATAAAATATCAATAAGAGCTGAGTAAAGTATAACATAATGGGAGCCGAGTTATGACGAAACCTTTCAGGAGCTGAGTAGACAGTTGGCAGCATACTAAGGATTTATTACTCTATTTTGAAGGGTACATAAATCCTATTCTCAATCATTTTCCCACCATTCGAACAAGAAAAGCCAAAAAAAAGTGGAGAAGATCAAGAATAGCCGAGAAGCCATTTGTGAAAGATTTCAACAGCAATTCAAGACAAATTTCATCGATTTAAGGTATTTTACTTAAGTGCCAAGCTACGTAGGACTCATAAACTTGTTTAAATTATAAACCCTAGTTTGGCAAACAATGGCATCTGGGTCAGGAAGCACCAAGGGTTTAGAGAGTCATGAAGTTCAGTTGGTCAGTAACGAAGTAAAACAACCTAAATTTAAGCCTATTCTAGAAGTAGCATACAAGAATGATCTTGCAGGAGCATTATCAGTTATTTCGGATAAATTTGTTATGGTACAAGATGTTCGCAGATGTTATAATTGCAAAATTGGAGCCATAGGAGACTTAGAAATTCATAATGCATATAATAAACTGTGTGAAAACAAAGTACTGAAAAATGAGTTTTCAATAGTAGAAAGAAAAGGGTTAACCAAAACCCTAGCATTTTCAATTGTTTTCAAAACAGAATGGGTATGGATAATTTTGAGCCAAATACATGATGGAGCTTTTTGGTTAGAATTAGGGCTAGTAAAATTTACCAAGAAAACTGTACATAGGGTTACTGGTATTCCAACCCTAGATCGGCCAAAGACCCTGCGAAGTGACAAATGGGAAATAATAGAGAAAAATATAGTTGCCAAATGAAACAATAGATAAATGACTATCGACACAGTCACAGATCCCCTACTAGATTTTTTTGTGAGAATCATTTCACACAAATTCTATCAATCAAGCAGGTTGAACAATGTACCTTGTATAGCAGTGGATGTTGCATACAAGATAATCAAAAGGGATCACACTTATGATCTAGCAGAGCTCATGTTTCAATAGATTAATGAAAATCTGGGAGTTGTAAGGAAGAGCAAGGGAGCTCAATGCAAATTTGGATCAGTTTTGATGTGTATGTTTTTCTATCTGATGAAATAATTTCCTTCTATGGGGAAAGTAAAATGGAATCCAGATAAAATAATTGTTGAACAAATTAATGGATACATTGAATAGATGGGTGAAAATTTTGATGCCCAAATGACTGGTTATTTTGAGGACTTTAAAAAGTCCATGAAACAAAGAATGAGAATTCCAGTCTCATTGACTGAGAAATATGAAAAAGACATTTGTTTTCTTGTAGATATAGATTATACTTACATACAAGTAGTTATACCTAGAATAAGATGGCTTAGGCCACTAGGTTATGAACTTGATGTTGATCAAGCTTTTGCAGCAATAACAGCTCTACTTGCAGAAGAAGCTGATAAAAATGCACAAATTTTTGGAACTTATGATGTTGTCAAATCAAAGGTAATAACAGATTTGAAGACTGCTTCAGCAGTAAAGAAGAAAGAGAAAATGGTGAGACAAATCAAAAGAAAGTTTGGCGTGGAAGAAGAAGAAGGAGAAGACATTGAAGAAGAAGGAGATAAACTTCAAAGTCAGACTCAAGGGTCAGAAGGAGACATAGAGGAAAGTGTTGAGGTAGAAGAAGCCAAGGAAGCACCAGTTAAGAGAAAGACCACAACTCCCTCTGCTCCTAAATCCAAGGGGAGGAAAGTAGCTGCCCCTACATCAAAGAGACCTATCACAAGGGCTATAGCTCAAAAAGCCCAAGAAGAGGCAAAAGGAAGGAAGAAAGACTGAAAGAAGACTGCTGCTGAGTCAAAGAAAAGGAAGTTCATTCCTCAACCTGAAACAGATGAGGAGAAAACAGAGTCAGAGGACCATAGTCAATTTCAAGTGGTAAGACACAAACCTCAGACTGTTGTTGATAAATTATGTTCAAAAATTAGAAATAATGATTTAAAAGGTCTAAAGAACCTAAATTTTTCTAATCTCAACAAAGAAGAGAAAAATAAACTAGAGGAATATGTGTATGCTATGATGGTTGAGTATAAGCACACACCTCTAGAATTAGATGAATCTATGCTGAGAGAATTGTATAAAACTATAGAGGATAAATGGCATTTTTGTTTACAAATGGAAAAAGAAATAAGGGAGTCTACATGGGCAAGATTGTTGCCTGATCTAACTAAAGATCAAATAATAAATGCCGTAAAAAGGCATAATAATAGATTCACTCCCAAGTATAGAGCATTCAACATACTACACAATAAAATTGAAGAGGTAGTTACTAAATCCACAAGATTGTGGAAAATAGTTTACAAGAAAAATGAAGATGTATATAATAAAGAATATAAGGCAGAGGAAATTTCCAAGACAAAAGAAAAGAAGGTGACAGAAGCCAAAGAAAAAGAGAAGAAACTAGTAGAGGAAAGAAAAGAAGAAAAGGGAGAAGAGGCATACTATGAGGAGAAAGAGGAAGATAAAGATATAGTTGAGCCACAAGATCAAAGTATACAAGATATACAAACATCTCCTCCTAGTCCTCCTCATGCCACCATCACACCTTCAGATATAATAAAAATAAAGGATGTTACAGATACTTCAAATCTAAACATCAATCCATTAACTGCAAAGGATTTGGAAATCCTTGACCAATCATCACTTGTAGCAAAATTAAGTTCAAATCCTGTATTGGTTAGTATTGATGAATTACAAAATCCAGAAGTCAAGGTAAAAGCACAAGTGCCACCTTTGACCACACAAACTACTGGTATTCTATTCCTTCCACCACCACCTCCACCAAGTATAATCATTGATACACTCCAAGTGCCGAGTATAGCAGCAAGGGAAATAAAAGAAATATCTGAACAATCAACAAGTTGAACCCCACCTAGCATTCATAAAAGGGATATTCAAGCTGAAGAAAAATATGAGACAAAGAAGAAGGAGGAGACTACAATACAAAAATTGGTTGCATTACCAAAATTTGTTACCCCCACTCAAAGTCTTCAGCAGCCGAGCACAGATGGACTACAGTTGGAAATCAGGACACCAGGCTCAAGCTCATCAAAGGCAGTCAGGAAACCTCACTATAGAGCTCTTGAGCTTGATGAAGACATAAAGATCCCATATTATGAATCTAGCACTCTTACTGAAGAAAAGATTAATGAAATTTAGAGTGCATTAGACAAAAGAAGGAGACAAGAAGCACTAAGAAAGGAATACAAGCATAAGCTTACATTGAATGAAATTAAAGATATATTCATAGAAGCTTTTTGCTTACAATATTCAGATGAGTCAAGGCCAATCATGAAACAACTATCTGATATAGTTGACCAGGTGACTAATGAAGACCAGGAAACAAATGCCAGATTGCTTGAATGGTAAGAAAAGAAGTTCCAAGGTAAGGTAAATAGTAAAATATCCGGTGATATAGCACTGTCTAAAGAAGAACTGGCAAAGAAATTTATAATAGTTAAAATTGTACTAGGAAACATCTTTTCCCTATACAAAAAGTTGTGTGATTTTTCCACATTCACACAGGACACTAGCCAGAAAATACTGAGCTTGGAAAACAATCTAAAAACTTCTAGCATGCAACTCCCCAAAGATCCAGCTCAGAGTAAGAAGCATTTTGTCCAATCGCTTCACACACAAAGAGAGTTTGTTGTCTTAGCAGTAGAGGAGGCAACCACAAAAGCCAAATTGATACAAATTCAATCATCAATTACTCCTCATTTGGAATTACTTCACAAGGAGTAGATAAATGTAGAAATAGTCCTCAAGAAAGACCCCAATCTTTCTTCATCTGATGGACTTGTACACCTAGCAGTAGAGATTGCCATCTAGCATAAGACATTGGATGTCGCCTTAGCAAATTTGGATGCAGCTCTGAAGGTACTCCTTGAAGTAAACATCACATTTTTGGCCAAGTATGGAATTTCATTGTAAAGACCCTTGACATAAGTGTCAAAAAGGGGGAGAATAAGTAATAAGAGTTGAGTACAGGAATGAAATGATAAGTATAATAAAAGGGGGAGATAACAGAGATAGAAAATTTTGAAATTTTGGGGGAGATAGCAAATTTTGGGAGCAAAGTTTGAATGAAGGATAAATTACTGAGTCACATGGATCTTAATTAAGTGTTTTTGCCAGTCATGTCAAAGGGGGAGATTGTTAGCTTAAAGAATGAATTTGACAACTGAGTGTCAATACACTTAACCAAGATCAAAAGTAAGTGCTGAGTAAGATAAGGTGTTGACTAATAACAAGTGCCGAGTGCAATAGGTACCGAGTGATAACAAGTGCCGAGTGCAACAGGTGCCAAGTAATAACAAGTGTTGAGTACAACAAGTGTCGAGTGATAATAAGTGCCAAGTGCAATAGGTGTCGAGAAATAACAAGTGCCGAGTGCAACAGGTGCCAAGTGATAATAAGTGTCGAGTGCAACATGTGTTGAGTGATACAGTTTTGTTCAAGTGCTGAGCTATCCATGAAACAACAGGTGTCGAGTATCAAGAATATTTCAGGAGCTGAGTAACTCAGTAGAACATCATAAAAGTTTGGAATTGCACAAACTATGATGCAAACAATTTTTGCAGCTGACAGAAGGTAAAGTTCGAGGGATTTAATGATAAAATCAAATCTTTATTTTTCCTATGCAATTCGCATGCAGCTAATAATAAAAATGCTAAAGGCATGCAAACAATCAGCAAAAGATAAGTATTGAGCGAGAAATTGAGATTCAATACGGATTGTAGATCCAAATCAAACCCTAAGTCTTTGAAGTCTTTATAAGGAAGAAAAAATTTCACTGTAAAAAAAAAAAGATGAGACATATTGAAGGACATACAAGGGTGCATAAGCAAATCTATTTTCAGAAGTAAAAGTTATCAGATCACAAAAAATCAAGATCAGGAGAAGGCGGAAAAGGAGCCTGTATTCAGCAATCAAGGATTGTAATCTATCAGGTTTATTGCATCTAATACTCTCTAGCAATTGTATTAGAATGAAAATCCTATGGTGATAGGTTAGCTTTACAGCTATTTTGTAAGAACCTTTTGATTAGGTGAATAAAATCCTTTAACAAGGTGACACTTCATGTTAAGTGTTTGAAAATCCTCTAACCAGGTCACTATTAATATATTGTAAAGCCTTAAACAGGGCAGGCCTTTAACAGGGCAGACGATCAGAAGTGGTTGAACTATATTATTGCAGTAAATTTTTGTGGGTATCATCCCCACCCTAGTTTTACCTTCTTATTCCTGGAGGGTTTCTGGGTTACCAACTTCCTGTGTTATGAGTTATTGATGCATGTGTTTTGTTACATGTTTATTTGATATGCATGTAATCTACTTTCAGTTAAAAGTTTTATTGGCAAAAGTGTGATATTTATGATTCACCCCCCCCCCCCCCCCCTCATAAGTACTCTTTCCATATTTGAATATTCCAACATTAATATTTAATTTTCCATGTAAATCCAAAAAAATCTCCTTATAAGAAAATCATTTTTGCTACTTTTTCTTTGAATTTCTTTTCCATTCATGAAGAAATTTTCATTCTTTTGGTTTTTGGATCAATTTTCTTTTCAGATTTGGAATTTTTTCTCAAATTTCCCAATATTTCAACTTTTCATGATTTTTATACTTTTGGGATTTTTCACGGTATTTTAGATTTCCATCCTCAAGAATTTTGGATTTTCACAAGATTTTGGATTCCAAACTTCTTTTTCCTTCCTTTTGGAAGAAATTTTTGTGTCTTGGATTTTTACACTTTCCACATTTTAACAATTTTTCAGATTTTTCAATTTTCAAATTTTTGGAACCTTGGATGATTTTTTTTTAGAATTTTAGAATTATTTCAAGTTTTCAAAATTTAAATGATTTCTGTGACACATTTCTCCCCCTTTGGATTTGAGTTCATTAAGGATTCCACTACAAAATAATAATTAAAAAGAAAATTAAAAAAAGCAGAGAGCATGATTTTTCAAACTCGTATGGATTTTATCTGTGTTAAAAAATAAATAAATAAATAAATAACCCCCATCATGTGAAAAGATTACTCAATGAAATGTGCACATCGTAGTTTTAGTGTAGTCATGAATTCTTTATCTGTGGGAGACATTCCATGACTATCCCAAATTTGTGCTCCAAAATTTGTGGGGGTGAAGTTCTTTCAGAATGAAGGATTTTGTACTTCTCAAAACATTCCCCACCATCATAAAATCCCATTGTAAGATTGTGGAAGGTGCAATTTTAATGTAGTAAGGAATTTGACCATTCCCTACGGATGGTTCACTTGCACTTCACTAAACTAGGGAATCCACAGTGTGAGGCTAAGTTTGAAAATAAGGGGGTCCCAGGCATGGGCAATGTGAGACTTCTGGTCACAACAGGTTTTGTGGTTAAATTTTGTCGGCTAAAGATTAATGGATATAATCATTTTCATCTTCATTCCAATAAAAAGACCTTAGTATTATTGAGGAAATTTAATAGGTTTTTCTTACCCATTTTACCTTAATAATGTTTCTTTGAAGTTATATTGAAGTTATTGTTCCAGGGAGAAATTGTTATAAGATTTGTAATCTCTTCATCTGCTAGATTTCTTTTAGTTTTGAGGAAAAACATTGTTATTATTAGAACCAAAGTTCTAGTTGTTGACCTGAAATTGCAACATGTGTTTTGGGATAGTGATCATGTGTTCAATTTTGTTGTTGTTGAGAGCCAAGGAAACTCTAGGTGGGTTGGAATCATGATCTGAGAACTTAGAAACAATGTAGCTAGTGGCTACAAGGGGTTGAGCTTGACTAAAATTGACATTCCCCTTACCCACACCTGGAGGATTTGAAGAAGATGGCTCATAATGACTTGAGTGGGGACTATTGTTTTAAGAAAAATGATGATGATTTTTTTTTATCTTCTCTAATCCAGAAGCCCTATCTAAAATTTTTGCACCTCCAATGTGGGCAAACCACCATTCACGGTCCCTAATTTGAATTAATTATTAAACATGTATATATACTTTTATTTCTAACCAAAACTCATGGGAGCTATATTGTATACCTACCTTAGTTCAGAGAAATGAAAGTGGCTTTTTTTGTGGTAAAGATCCTCTTATGTTGCTAGAATGAAGCGATCAAGAAATTTGGTTTTGTGTATATAGTATTCAAGCAGGGTAAACTATTAATGTTTACTAATATTTCCTTGACCTATAGATCTGTACCCTACCTGTATCATTCTAAATGTGTGGATTGCAGATCCATACCCCATTTGGATCATTCTATAGATGTGGGTTGTAGTTTTAAAGTTTAATTATATTTTTCAAGACATATTTCTTGAACCAAATAACCTATACCACACATCTAGGGCATGCTAGCTAGCATATTTTATTTTATTTATCTCATATAGGTAGCCTACTATTGCTAAAGCTTATCTTACTTAAATGTGTCAAAAATAAGGGTTTCCAATAAGAATATTAAAAAATGAAAATGATAGGAACAATTAATTATTGCCACGAAATAAAGACATAAATTCTGAAAACACTAAGATGGTTCTTTGAAGAGAAACCAAAGTGAAAAATATTATATCTTACAAATATTAAGTAGATAATTGACAAATGATCCTTGGGATGAGGGTTGTTACAAAGTGCTTTGGCCTTGGGTAGTGGGCTTCTTTACTATGATGTGTGTTTATCTCTTAGGTTTCCTATAGGTCATTTTAAAAGTTGAAATCAGTGTAATAAATCAAAGGAGTTGTTGATAAGCCAAAGAAATTATTCTACAATGTTTCCCCTCACAAAGAAGGTGGCTTCAAAGATCTATTTAGATAAAGCACTATTTTCTTGTCATGTCATAGCCTCTAATTCTCTGCTTCTCTTGTCTATGGTGCAACTTTTGTAGAGTGGTTACTAAGGATAGACAAGCAAGGAGTGTATGCAAATTGAAATTCCTCTACAAGACTAGGGTTTTAATAACCTCTATGGATGTAGATAGTACTGTAATTTGTTTCTTTTGTACTAATATTTAGTAGTGATCATGGTAGGGCATCACCTATCCAAAATCCTCTTGTTTGTTTTAAAGCCCTCATATTTTGTAAAAGAAATTGAATGATCTTGATATTCTCTTGTAGAGCCCAAACTCCTATTTTTTTTAATATCTTAGCTTAAAGATCTTTTTAACTTAAAAAAAAATGATATTTTTTTAGAAATAAGGCTTGTGTTACTCAAGATGCCATATGAAAAAGGATTTTTTAGTGTATTAATTTCACCTTTTTTTAACTTGCTAAAGCCTTTGCACTCATTAATTCAGGTGCAAAGGACCTTCTATCAAGTTTCTCTTTCCAGCATGTTGTTGTAAATGGTATGATTCTATTCTACAATGTGTTCTCTCTTAGATTAGTATCCTAAGATAGTGAAGAGAAAATCCCGTTTTCATATCTTTTAGAAAAATAGATTACAATTTTCTTAGAAAATGAATACTTAGTTTAGATAATAATGCATAGACTCAGATTTAATGTGATGATGTATTGACACTTTCTCTCTTTCCAGCTTTCATACCTAATCCTTGTAGAAACTCATTGAAATAATATGTGATGTGATATGGAGAACAACCTGCATCTATCATCATTCTCAATATCTTATAAGCCTTCTCTACCTTACCTAGTTTTCTGTAAACTTCTATTAGAGTGTTATAAGTGACATCATGTGGAGTGAGCCCATTAGCATTCATACCTCTAAAAAGTTTTTCTACCTCATCCAAGTCACCTACTTTTCTAGCTATATTTATTAACGTATTGCACATAAAAATCTCCAACTATCCTCCCTTCCTTAACATTGCTTGAATAACTGCATGTGACATACCATTTCACCCTACTTTCCAAAGCTATTGATGATTATCTAGTATGTAACTACATAAGAAAAAATTATTTCCTACCCATTTAAAGGAGAAGTTCCTTGGCCTCCCCAAAATATCCTTTCTTAAAAAAAATTGTTAGCAATGTATCATAAATTTATAAGTATAGGTTTCAAGCTCACTTGCATTGTCAAAGATACTTCTAAATAACCTAAAAGTTGTATTTACCTTCCCTTGTTCTAAAAAAATAGACATGAAAGTGTTGAACATATCAATATTAAAAGAATCCATCCCTCTACCTTACATCCTTCTTCCTTTAAATTCCAAAAATCCTAGATAACCTTCAAAATCAAAATCCCATTTTGGAGTATCTTGTTCACCAGCACCATTTGCGTGATCCACCAAGACTTTAGAAGCAACAGAACATCCATTCCTCTTCTGTAGATTTTATTCTGTCCTTGTGTCATTCACAAACATTTTTGAAGATGATAGACTAATAGTAAAGTTATTTGCATCTAATATCCCTTGAGAGACCTTGCCTATATTTGTTGGATCTTGTATGAGCTTCAAGGAATGGTTCTCACTAATACTATCTCCCATGTTTGTTTTTAAATATGATACATGACCAATGAGAGGTCAAATGTTAGTCTCTTCCTTTTTCTTTCCTAGAATACCACTAGAAGCATTGTCATTGTTTACAACCATAAATCTTCAGTCAAGACTTATTAGTTACTACCTCCATATCAGCACTCCACCTTCTGATATTATAAACAACACTACTATCTCCAATTTGATTCATAAGCTAATGTGCTCAATCTTGTCTACCATAATGATGAAGTGCAATTAACAATGGTGTTACTATTACCATGGTATATGATAGGCCTCTGGATTCCATTTCTTCCAATAATTTAAGAGATTCCTCAATTCTCCCCATCTTACAGAAATACAAACTAACTATGCTATATATGATTCCATATACACATGTCCTTTCATCTTCAAATCATCAAAGAGCACATAGATAGCTTTTTCTCTATATTTCTTGAATAATCTATCAATCAAGATATTGTAAGAGAAGAAATTTGGCACCATACTCTACTACACCATCATCTTGAAGATTTTGCATGCATTGTCTATAATTTTGCCCTTCATCAGGCCATCAAGAAGATAATTATTAGAATAGGATTGCAAGTATCATGAACCATTTCAATAAAAGATTTAAATGCATCATTGGTATTATTCACTTTTCAGAGTCTTTGTATTAGAGTTCCATAACTAATGGCATCAGGGTGATGCCCTTGGTACTTGATCTTTGTAATCATGGCCATTGCTTTGTTCAATTTTCTTGCCTTACATCAAACAAAATAAAAGAAATTGTATATACATAAGTCAGGAGCACATCCTTGATTTTTAATTTCTTCAAACACCTCTTCAATCAAACCCACTTTTCCAACTACCCCACAAGAATTAGTGCATATACTATAAGTTCACTTATAAAAAATGTAGCCATTGTTTTGTGCATCACATAATACTTTTTTTGACTCCATCACCATACATGTACCTTTCTGAAACCTAATAAGAGCTGATTGAGAGTAGTGGTATATGGTTTCATAGTGGCTTTCAACATTGTAATAAATATAAAAAAGGCTTTACTAACTTGGGATTTGAGTATAAGGAAATATTCGCATGTTTAGGAAACAAAAATGTAAGTGCTTCTTATTTCTGAAGTGCATCTTAAGAATAGGAAATTATTAATGTATAAACACATATGCATCTCCCAACAAAGAAAAATTCATACATTGGTGCATAGTTCTCCATCAAAGGACTTGCAAGTGTAGGCAAGAATGCTATCAAAGGCTACAAAAGAGTAGTATTGGTCAATTTATTGAAGGCTTTGTTAAAGTAGCATAGAGAATTTCACAACCTAATCTATGTGGCGGTCATCCTAAAAGCCTTTTCTGATGATGTAGGATAACTACTTACAAGCATATAGTCTCATAATAGTAGCTATGTAAAGGTTGGGATTAATCACACGATTCTATAGTTACACTACCCTAGGAGATGGGAGGATGGCAAGATGATGGGAAAAGTTTCCAAGATGAGGGGATAGAGGGGCCTTGATTTGGTGGACTATTTATTAAGGCATACAACTCACAGGTCCTAATATAGGCTAATAGGCCCAAAGAACATACTCAACTATAAACTCTCAAATAAACCTACCAAATGAACTTGAATTCATCATTACCTTACTAAGAGCTCTCTAACTTTTGACATTTAGGATCTTAGTCATTGAGGAGATGGAAGATCCTTCAAACCTTTGCCACAATGAGGGTTTCATTACTGAATGGAAACTGGCTTCCAAAATTTAGTAGTTCACCTACTCCACTATTCCAAGGGAATATTCAACATCTCACTATTGTATAAAAACCCTCAAATACACTTGCTAACCTTAACCAAGCCTCTATCACATTTTTCTTTTAAAATGTTGATACACTATAATTACTTGCAATAGTAGTTACTTGCTGATTCTTGGTCCATACCTTTATGGGGAACAATGTTATGATGTAGGCTCATGATATGAAAATCTCAACAACACAAAACCTTTAACATTCTTCCCTCTCTCCACAAAATGAGAATATGCACTTACTATGGCACCATTCTCATAGAATGTGTAAAATCTAATGTCTAATAATGTGCAATACATTTTTTTGACAATAACCCTATGATTCAAGACAATATTAAACATCAATAACAATACTATACTTCATTACCATATATCTAAGAATATTGAGGATCACCACAATGAAGGAATATGGAAGAAAGAATTAGAGTTGCAGTCAAGACTAGTACACCAACAAAATTTTACAAAATAAGATTTATTATACATAATTACACATGTTTTTTCATCTTTCTTCTCCACATATCTTCCTCTATCCTTTTAAATGAGATTACTCTATCCAACCCTTGTCCTTTATCTTCTTCATATTTACATTTTTCTAGTTGATTCTA
>CM053783.1:710591400-710618900 GCA_028749045.1 Cupressus sempervirens
CTTGTTGGTATCCATAGATTGAAATATGGAGTTTATATAGAAGAGGTACATTGTAATTGACATATCTTAAAATGAATAATTAATATCCTTATCAGTTAATGTTTTAGTATTGATCATTTCAAAAAAAAAATGATGAAAAGTCGGTTTTGATTCTCAATATTGTTGAAGAACTAGCGAATGATATTGATGATATTCAAGCCCAAGATGAAGGGAAAGCCACATATATGGATGAAACCAATTCACAAATTAATGAAGTTGGTGTAAATGGATTTATCCAAAAATTCTACACATCTTCTGGAGAAGTTATTGATTTACTCATAGTCAGCTGGCTACGATACCTCTTTGTTTAAATGTAGATATTTTCAAATTTATAATTATTTTTTTCATTTTACTATTTATTAACTCTAGTTTCTTATTTTAGGGCTGCAAACAAAGGGGCAACATGGTTTTCCATCACGTGGGCCAAAAATGTTGTCTAGGTAGTGAAAATATCTCAAGAAAACAATCTATGATGAGTATAGATGTTTCTTACCAAAAAATAATCACTATCGATTGTGTGAGAAAAATAAGTTCAATGGACAAGAAGTGGAAATGAGGAAGCCAAGGAGAATGAACCCTAGTAGGTGGAAAGCAATGTATGACAAAAAAACATGGGGCAAGAATTCCACTAGGAATGAAAAGACTCTCAATTTTTTATAAACTAGAATATTATGATGTTTTCTCAATAGCCCACCTATTTGATATTATGCACATTGGGAAAAATGTGGCAGAGTGCTTATAGAAACGTCTAAATGGAGCCAACCTTGAAGTAGAAAAAAAAATATGAAAGGACATTCAAGTTGCCAATAGCATGCCAAACATGTGGTTACATGGAGATAATTCATTTGCTCATGCTCCATGGACTCTTATGTCAAATAACAAAGAAAACATCATTGAAACAATGAAAATATTAAGATTTCCTTCTAGATTTGGTCTGTCATTGAAAAAGTTATTCACAAGAGATGGATCATAGTTGTCAAGCCTAAAAACACATGGTTGACATAATAGGATAAAGGTAAGTTTCTTGTATGTTATAATTACTAGAAACATTGTTAAACATTTATAAATGCAAGTGAAACTATCAACTCGAACATATTTTAACACGGTGTTCATCAATGGTTGTGCAGTATGTGTTTCCAACAACAATACCAAGTAATTTTGATCGAGATGTTAGATTAGCTATTTACAAATTGTCCGAATATTCAAGATATTTTGAATCAATAATGCATAATCATCGAAGAATCTTATCATTTGAAGTGCATCATTACTTATGCCTTAAGACAAGCTAATACTTTTAGTTTTGAAGATATCATTACTATTTATCTAATACATGCTAATGTTATAGGTGGGTCTCATCTAAAGAGATACATCAGGAAAATTTGAAATGCTGGAAGAGGAATATATCACTTTTGATGTTCTATATTCAAATGTGCTTTGCTACAAGCTTTTTAATTCTCAAGAGCACTACCTTGTATACTTAGTAGAAGATATTGAGTTGTGTGGTCTTATTCATATTAGAACTATGTGGCTAGTGGAGAGATATATAAAGGCTATTAAAAAAATTGTTAGGCAAAAGGCTTGACCAGAAGAATCCATGATTGAGGGGTACATGGTTTTTTAGGAAATGGTTCATTTAAGTGAGTACTTACCTCAATTGCACCTTGAAGCTCCATAATTATGGAGTTATAGCCAACCTCACTCATTTGAAGGAGACAAATTGGAGGGTCAAGGGACATCAAAGAGGATAAAAGGTATGTGAAAATGATGAAATAGTTGTTTTTATGTTGAATTTAACAATTAAAGACTTCATATTTTTATTAATATATTGAAAAAATTTATTGTTCATTGTATATTCAATTGAGTTGGAGGAATTACATTTGTATATTGCATATAATTCAAACTTTATGTCGAACTGGATGGAGAAGTATGCTGAACAAAAGAAATTAGAGGATGCCAAGTAATGGGCCAAAATATATAATAACTATGGTCAAAACACTACTTGAGGACTACTTGGCAGCCATAAAAAAAATGGAGAGAGAAATTCTCATGGAATTGGCTAAAGACCAATATTGAACATGAGGTGACAAAAAAGAAGAATAGAGTGACACCACAAAAATTAAATTTTGTTTGAGGATTTATGAATGGGGAGTTGATACATATATATTAACATATTGGACATGTTTAATGTATTTTCTTTTATATTTTGTATCATTGAATCTAACCAGTGAATACATTTAATGAATTTAGGTAAAATATTAGAAAGCAATGTGGAATCTTGGTAATCATTTTTGCGTAAGAAGAGTTGATGAGAAGGGACAAAATTATGATTGTGGAGTTTCAACATCATTTGAGGTGGATTTTCATTCAAATGAAAATGATATACAACCAATCAGAAGAACACTTCAATATTATGGAGTATTGGAGGATATTATAGAGCTTGATTTTACATCTTTCGAGAAAGTTGTATTTCGTGTTCAATGGTACAGGCTAATCAAAGTGGGTGATGAAGAAAAAATCTTGTTGCACTATAATGGATTCTATATGTCCATAATTAGGATCATATATGATCAATACATCTAGGTTTGAGGCCACTTTTGAACCTTATGTGTTTCCAAATCAATGGGACCAGATATTTCTCATTCCAAATCTAGAACAACCTAGTTGGTCATTTGTCATTGATTATGATCCAAGAGGACAAAGAACAACATTTTTTGAAGCTGAGGATAGTGAATTACTTGAAGACATAAATGAGCATGATGTTGATGATGAAAATTGTATTTTCAATGATGCATATGACCATGATGAAGAGCATGATGGGTTTAATGAAGTGCTTAAAGGACACAAGGAACCACATGGACAACAAGTCCATGAAGATGACAACTTGATTGACTTTCATTTACCTATAGTTGAAGGTGATGAAGACGATGAAAGTGATGGTATTAATTTATTTGTTGATTTAAGGTCCAATGTTGATTGGTTATTTATGGCATCAGATGAGGACATTTCATATGAGGATGATATGGTTTGATTACCATGTAAACATCATGCGTATTGTAAGGGTTTAATAAAATATTATTAAATATTTAGAGTATTGATTTTTTAACTATACACAAAATGTAATGAACATTTAGTAATTTGAATTCTTTTTTACTACATGTTTGTAACATCAATGCATACAACTTGTACTTTTTTAATTGGAAAAGCTTATGTTTCTTAGTTTATTTATGTTCTATCTCTTGAAGCATTTGTTTTAAATACAATTTTCTATTTGGTGGAGGTACACAATCTAGCACATCCTAAATTCTCAATTGGATTTTTGTGAAACTTTACACAATTGAAGCCTACAAACTTTATGCAATCACCACCTAGTCAAGAGAAATTTAATACCAAAAACTCAAAAAAATTGCATAATGAGCATTGATTATGTTGAAGTTTGATGAAATCTATACATATTATTGTCAAAGGGGAGTGAATTTAAATTTGTTAGTAATATTGCTTGCATATGTTGTTTAATAAGTATGTTTGTAATTTTTTTAATTAACATTATGTACTTATTAAAGAATGTGACTCACACTACTACAAATGCTTCTATGGGGTATCCATTGATTTTAAGTGCTTTAGTTGAAACACTAAAAGATGGACAAGGGCAACAGATAACAATGATGATGCAAGAGGTAAGATTGAATACTATTTTTAATAATTTCATTTATCATATGTTACTTTCTATATGATGTTACCTTTTATACAATGTTATTTTATATCTATGTAATGCAGGGCATCTCAAAAGTCATTCCAACCACTATTACATTAGTTAGTACATCTAGTACTATACTAGTGGTAAAATTTGATCTATATTAGTATACATTTAATTAAAATATTTTACTTTATGTAGTTACTAATTTTAATGTTTTTTTATACACAAGAAACTTATAAAGTAACTCATTTGACCATGCATTATGTTGGCACACGGGATCCTGTTGGAAATGATTGAAAAAATCATAAGGAAGATTGTTGGAATGATCATATGGAACTGGTAAAGAATGTTCTCAATCATTGTTTTTTCATTGATGTCAAACTTGCTACTTGCCGGAATAACAATTGCTTTAGTGATCCAAAAACTATCAAGCGGTTGATTGACAAGAAGGAGGCAATCAATAAGATGTAACTAGAACACCTAGAGAAAGGTTGAAGTTATGATGTTGTAATGAAGTACAAGGATCAGTCAAGACATTGATGAAATAATGTACTGATGACATACTCTAAGACATAGAGAAAGGGCACACTGAAACATATCAAAGATGTAAGGTTTTAGCTAAGTCATTTGTAAAACTAAGTTCATTAGAGAGAGGGAGTCAAGCAAGCTAGTAGGTGCCGAACAGATTCCTAGTTGAAGCCGAGTAAGTTCAACTTCAGATGCTGAGTGATATCAAGTGTCGAGTGATACAAATTTTATCAAGTGCCGAGTGATATCAGAGTTTATCAGGTGCCGAGTGATACAGTTTTGTTTAGGTGCCGAGCTATCCAAGAAATAGATGTCGAGCATCAAAAAACCAATAGTACTGAGTAACACAGAGATAATGAGCATCAGTAAACCAATAATTTTGAGTTACTGCATTATTTCAAAAATCAAAGATTTTCCAGATCTAAGTTAACAAGGTTGTTATCTAGAAATTTGTGAATTAAATGGAATATAAGAATGATGAGCTGGTGGCACAGAACACCATGTAGAAAATTTTTGAGGTTACAACTAGAGCCTAGACGAAGTTTCTAGACAAGAACAAGATATGGGGTAGATACATTGTATTCTACCTAATCTATTTCAATTCCTAAAATTGGAAAGGGAGAATTGAGCAGAAAAGGCAAACTAGATTTCTGTTTAAGAAGTCATAAGGTCATGAAGCAAAGAGAGAGAGGTGGTCAAGCATGAAAGCATAATTGTTGAAGAAGGTGCTAAGAAGAAGAAAGCACAGAAACTCTGTTTGGAAAGATGACCACAAGAATGATTGCATTGTAATGAAGAGTAAAGAGACTCAAGGAGATGAAGCTTGAGAGAAAGACAAGCTATTAGAGCTGAAGTGATTAAAGCCAAGCAATAGGACTGAACTGAAAAGTGATCTAAAATCTGCAAAGTATGTTGTAAGTTGTATCAGATCAAAAAGTTATTATTGTTACTCTCTAGCAATTGTAACAGATAGTTTAAATCCTATGGACTTAGGTTGGTTTAATAGCCATGAGTTAAATCCTTTAACAGGGTGACATTCCAAGTGAATGTTCCAAAGTCTTTTGACCAGGCCCATTCCTAACAGTTTGGTGAAATCCTCTAACAAGGTCACATTTAACAATGTGTTGTAAACCTTTAACAAGGCAGGCTTTTAATAGGGCATCACTTTAGAAGAGTGAGAATCAAGTAGCATGTTACTGGTGGTTTTTCCCAAATTGGGTTTTCACATAAATCACTCTATCATGTGTTGATCTTGCATGTTTTATTTTTGCATGTTGATTTACTATAACCTGCTAATAAGGTTGATTTAAGTTTGGATGGATGAAAAGTGTATGGATTCATTAAAAGTAGTGAAAAAGTATTATTAGGGTATTTGGACCTTGAATACCTGATTCACCCCCCTCCTCTTAGTTATTCTAAAATATTTCTAACAATTGGTATCAGAGCAAAACTGTTGATTTAGTTTAAAGGGACTATAAGCAGAAAAGATCAAAATGCCTAAGTGAGAAGTTCCCAAGCTCAACAAAGACAACTTTGTTGCATGGAAAAGTTTGATGAAGCTACATCTTGGATCCATAGGAGATTATGCCCAAAATTCAATTGTTACTAAACATGTTGATCAAACTGGTACTCTTACTGCAGAAGATATAAAAAACAAACAAGAACACAATCAGACAATGCTTGAGATTGCTTCTGCACTCAACTATGTTGAATTTGATGATATCAAAGGATGTGACACTACATTCAAAATGTGGAAATCCCTATCAGACATCTATGGAGGAGATCAGAATGTCCAAAGAGAAAAAAGAGAAAGCCTCATAGGAAAGTTTGATGATATGAAAATGGAGGAAAATGAGAATGCTGCTTAGTATGGTGCAAGAATAAAGGAAGTGGTAAGTGCAATAAGATGCTTGAGTGGTAAATTGGATGAAGATACTTTTAATAGTAAGTTCTTAAGAACCTTGATCCCTATCTATGCTATTAGAGTATCAGCAATACAAGAGCTAAGATGTGTACCAGGAAACAATCTAAGTTTTGAAGGTATAGTGGGTAGACTCACTGCATTTGAGTTATCTAACTTTGACAACTACAAACCTAAGAATGTTGAATCTGTTTTCAAGGCCAAGCTATCACTAAAAGATGCTAAATAGGTGAAATCAAAGAAAGGAAGAAAAATGAAATATGTATCCAGTGACAGTAGCACTGATGAGGAAGATGTGGAAAAATTGAAAGCACTGCTAGCTAGAAGATTTCACAGAGGTAAAGGAAAATTCAAAGGTAAGATTCCTATCATTTGTTTCAACTATAATGAAGTAGGACATATTTCTGCAAGATGTACATAGAAAAATGACTATAAGGAAGGCAACAAGTACAAGTACAAAAGAGAAGATGAAAAGAGAGATTAAAAAGACAAAGGCAAGAAGTGTTATATTGTTGAAGAAAATTCTGATGATAATGATGATGAAGTTATTTATGTAGCCATGAAGGACCAATCTGATGAAGAAGAGCCAATAACACTAGTAACATGTATGAACAAGAATGACAGATGGATTATAGATAGTGGATGATCACATCACATGACAGGAGACAAAAGTAAGTTTGTTAACTTTACTCAGTATGATGGAAATAGTGTTAGATTTGGTAATGATTCTCCATGTCCAATAAAAAGAAAAGGTTCCATTAAGCTCATAGAGAAAATTTCATGTGATAATGCATACTATGTTGAAGGATTAAACTACAATTTGCTGAGTATCCCATAGTTAGGCAATATAGGATGCAAAGTAGAATTTGGAAACAAAATTGCAAAAATCTATGATACTAATGGTAAACTGATAGGAAAAGGAGATCAAACAAGAAGTAATCTATTTTACCTTGATATAGATGATGTTTCTTGTTTTGTTGCAAAATTTGATGATGAATGGTTATGCCATAGAAGGCTATGTCATGTCAACTTTGATGATCTGGTCAATATCAATAAAATGAAGAAAGTCAAAGGTTTACCAAAATTGAAGAATCCTGACAATACCATGTGCAAACAATGTCAGCTAGGAAAGATGACAAAGACAAGTTTCAAAAGCAAAAACTATACATCTAAAGAAGTACTTGAGCTAGTTCATACTGACTTATGTGGTCCAATGGAAGTACAAAGCTATAGAGGAGATAAGTACATAATGTTGTTTGTTGATGATTATTCCAGGATGATGACTGTTATGTTCTTAAAACAAAAATCTGATGCTTTTCAAATGTTTAAGTGGTATGTGGCTAGAATTGAAAAGGAAACAAGAAAAAGCTTGAAATTCCTGAGATCAGACAGCGGTGGTGAATTCACATAAAAAGAATTCGAGATATTTTTTAATGAAAAAGGAATCAAAAGACAAATGTCAGCTCCTAGAACTCCCCCACAGAATGGAATTGCTGCAAGAAGAAATAGATCTGTGATTGACTGTGCTAGAACATTAATGATGGAAAAGATTGTTGCTCTAAAATACTGGAGAGAAGCTGTAAGTGTAGCTATTCATACACTGAACCGAGTACAAGTCAAGAAAGGTACAAATACAACACCTTTTGAATTATTGTATGGTCACTCACCCAATGTAAAACATTTCAAAGTATTTCGTTGCAAATGCTTTATCCTTAAAGATGCTAGAAATGGAAAATTTGATGCAAAAAGTGATGAAGGCATATTTTTTGGTTACTCCACTAGAAGTAAGGCATACAAGTGTTTGAATACTAACACTAACAAAATTGTGGAAAGTACAAATGTAAACTTTGATGAACATACAGAAGTCCAAGTTGAAGAACCAAAGAAAATGGACAAGTACGAAACCTTTGTGTACTCTTATGATGGAATGCCTATTGATGAGGATGATCTCAATAAAATTGAAACTCAACAACAAATTTCAGTTTCAGATGAGTCACAACCAGTGAATGCCAAGTTGCATTCAAAAGCCGAGTTGTAGAATGAAGGAAATGCACAATTTGATTCTGAAGTCAGTACACATGAAAGAGATGAAGAACAACCTGACAACTCAATACATAGTGACCCTAAATTAGAAAGATCAAACATGGAAACAAGGACAGAACCAAGATTATCCAAATATGTAAAAAGAAATCACCCTGCTGAATAGATCATTAGTGACAAAGATGTAAGACCAATGACAAGGAACAGACTAAGACATGAATGATGTATGATCAACAAACTTGAACCTAAGACAGTATATGATGCATTACAAGATGATGACTAGTATAAAGCTATGGAAGAAGAGATTGATCAAATAAAGAAGAACAAAACCTGGAGTTTGGTTCCCAGACCAGTTGACAAGAATGTGATTGGCACCAAGTCGATATTCAGAAACAAGCTAGATGAGAATGGTGAGATTACTAGAAACAAAGCTAGACTAGTATTCAAGGATTATGCTCAAGAAGAATGAATAGAATATGGGGAAACATTCACCCCTATTAATAGAATGGAAGGAGTAAGAACTTTACTTGCATATGTTGCATATAAAGATTTCAAAGTTTATGAGATGGATATAAAATCTGATTTTCTAAATGGTATACTAGAAGAAGAAGTCTACATTGAACAACAAGAGGGATTTGTTGATGAGAACAATAGGGATATGGTTTTTAAATTACATAAATCACTCTATGGTTTGAAACAAGCACCCAGAGCATGGTATGAGAGACTTCACAAGTATCTAGTGCAAATAGGATTTGAAAGAACTGATGATAACAACAACATGTACATCAAAGCAGAAGAAGATAAGGATATTATTCTATCTGAAATTTTCATGGATGACATAGTGTTTGGAGGAAAGGAAGTCCTTTGCAAAGGCTTTGTTGACAAAATGAAACATGAATTTGAGATGTCTATGTTTGGTGAGATCAATTTTTTGTTGGATTGCAAGTACATCAACTAAAACATGGTATACTTATGACACAATCAAAGTATATCAAAGAAATACTCAAAACATTTGGATTGGAGGAGTCCAAACCAATCAGCACACCAATTGCAATAGGAAATTAGTTGTCCATTCTCTAATTGGTTTTTCTATTACACACTATATTTTTTGTGGACCAATAGATCCTCTTTGCATGGTTCCTATAGGACTTAAAGCTAGTCTTGATCAACCATTCTCAACAGACTAAAAAATTTTGAACTTGACATTAAAGTAGTAGAAGTATCAATTATAATTTTGTCCTTATTGGTAGTTTTAATTTTTTCTCTCTTCTTCCTATCTATGAGAAAATTTGGCCCTCTAAATTGGACATATCCTGGGATCCCATTGTGGACTCGGTCTGCTATGTTTAAACTATGAATTACTATCACCTTTTTGAATATGGTGATCACTATTCTTATCTAAAAATGTGCTCTAGATGTTTGGTTCTTTTTTAACATTTAAAAGAAGCACAATAACTCTCCTCATTGTAGAAGATGTAGTTTCCCTTTGAATAAGCTTTAGATTTTTTCTAAGTCGCTCTCACTGGGACTAATTTTCATAATCATTAATGCTTTTGAATTGCCTCTTGTAGAGAATATTGCAGTGGATGTCTCATCTTGGAGTTCTAGTAAGGAATATGGATGATTTTCTCTCAGTTCCTGTGAGATCAACAACCCACAAATTAATTCACATGCTCTCCCTAGTGACTAAGCTCTCTCACTTTACCAACACAAAAATGTTGTAGTGAGATCGACTCCTATGTTCATTATCATTGGTAGAATAACTTCTCTAGCATTTTTTTTAGTTTACAACACTTAACATACTTCAGCATTGTGTGCACAAGTGCTTCAACAAGTCTAGGAACATGATGAACACCTTTAGCTACCTATTTTATATATAGATTTTTTATAATTTTTCCATAGTGAGGTGGGGATGATAATACATATTTCTGTGTAATCTTATTATTACTCTACCATCTTACACAATCACTTCCTTTGTATTCATCAAAACAAGTGGAGTGTTTGAACCAACACGGGCATATTCTATATATATATATATATATATATATATATATATATATATATATATATATATATATATATATATATATATATATATATATATATATATATATATATGTTTTTAATTATTATTTTTAAATTTTTTTTTTCTAACAAAATTTTATGATCTTGTATGAACACATCAAAACCCTTATCCTAAAAGGCCTATTGGTAAACACCATCTCTCAAAAGGTCTTTGATAACGTAGAAGAAATCTCCATAATGAGTACACTCCTACATATAGAGTCCTTCTAATACAATATTTTCCTCTATTTCAAAGTACATGCCTTCTAGTAAAGAATTAATCATTTTTATGTTCCACTCAAAATAAAGGATCCTTTACTATTTGTCCTCTCAAATTAATGCTCAAAATGGAATCCTCCTGATTTAGCTCCATTTTCCTATTGTATATGAAAAGTCTGAGCCCAATTCTATACATCACTAAGTCATCCAAGTCAGAGTTGGATCCCTCATCATTGTATAATGTAGAGATTTATTTTGAAGTCTCATTTGGGTGTAATAGAACTCTATTTAGGGTATGTGAAAATCATGGTCAACCAAACTATGCTCTTAAGTGGCAATAAAAAACCAGAAAATTAGGGTTATGTCAACTTGATGTGCAATTTTCTACTTGTTATTAGCTTTATATCAAAAAGTTGAGAGAAAAGAATCTCTAGGAAATTGAATCTAGTTTCTAAACTACTAGGACTTATCTCAAAAAAAAAAAATTTGATTGGTCAAAATTTTGAATTTTAATGCAATATTACAAAAGTTTTAGAACAAAAATAAGAAGTAGACATATGTCTGACCACCTTAATCAAAATCAAATGATAATATTTTTTAATAATATTCTAGATATAAGTAGTAGACTCATGCCTAGATGTGACATATATTATTGGTTATTTTAATTCTAAATAAATAATAATTAATTAATTCTTGATTTTAGTATTTTTGGAATAAAAAAAATCTTGCGTCTGACCACCTTAACTAATCAAAACCTACAAAATTTAATTTTTCATTTTTTTCCTTATAATGGAATAAACATAGAATGTGATGCATCTTTTGGATTTAAAAGATGTTTTACTATTTGAAAGTTATAGTTGTTTTTCAAGTAGTGTGTCAGTTAGCTGAGATGACCCTAGCTATAAAGGTCACTAAATCCCAACAATGTACTGTGGCAATTCATCAAATAATTTGCAAACAACCTTCGAATACCACAGTAATCATCCTGCTGACTCACTCTCTAGAATGGTATCGGATGAATGCTTTTGATTTTTAGTACTTAAACAAATAACATGCAAATGAAACAAACTGAGTTTGCCAAAATCAATTCATGAATTGCATTTATAGGTTCTGCAATCATAACAATCATAGCTTAAAAACAAATACCCAACTAGGCACCTGAAACGTTCGTTGGCATATTCACAAGCTGAGTCGAATTGGGCTTCCAAGCTCACCGCTATTATGCTTGACTGTCTTCAATCCGGCCCTTGCCCGCCTGCATATTATCCTGGTGATTTTTCTTTATAATCTCCGAATATGGACACTGGAAGTTTGGATGTCTTTGACCTGGTTGCCAAAATTCCACTAGTCCTGTGCATTTCCTTTATAAATCCGAACCCTCATGGAGAACTTGTTATCCTGTTGCCGAAATCATTCCCTTCCGTATTTCTTTCCTGATGCGTGTGCAGTGTTAGACTTCAGATTTAAATGCTGGACTGGAGCGATTAAGGACTATGAGTTTCTGCATCGCTCTTGGATGTTCATTGGGTTCCTAGGTGCGTTGAAGTAGGGCCTGGAGTAGCTGCGCGGCAAACAACCCATGTTCGGCCTGGAATTCTCATGTTAAATTTCTGAACCCGATAGCTTGAATCTGAATTCGTTGCTTGCTGGTAAACCCGTGCTGACAATATGTGAATCTTACTCCGGTCTTCTCTTACCCACGTCAATGGCAGTGGCTTGAGACAGCGATTATTACTGATGAATTTCCCAAATGCTGAAGCGATGGCCTGTAGTCGCATATACAATTCGCACTTTCCAGTTTCCTCAGACAATGACTGAAATGCGTGAGGGGAAAGGCATCTAGCATTGGCTGTTGCCGAGTTGAATCATTTTGATGGGCAATAGTGTTGTCTAATTAACCAATACTGGTCGTTCCAGAGGTAGATTTCTGGATCGATTCACAACACGCTGTAGGTGATCCGATGTGCCCAGACTGTATCGAGTGCCCTTCTTCAACCTTTCACCAAGATATAATGCCGGTACAGATCACAAGCTTGCCTTTGATACTCATACGCTTTCAACTAAGGTCGGCCTGAATGATTTATGGCAGTGCTGCTGGAAGATTGACTAGGAGACTCGCCTTCTTTTCTAGATCTGTTCAATGCTGCAACTGATCCTGTAAACCTTATGAATATATTATATCTTCGAATATCAATCCTCAGAAAGATCCTCCGAAATTGTTGGCCTTGAGCCCACAGATTCTGTCCCTGATGAAATGACTGAATGTCACCTCCAATCTGCAATAATTCGGATGATATTTCACACCCTCAAAATTGCGCACCAATTGAGAGTTATCGTTCTCAATGGCCAACTATGACAATTGCAGAAACCCTAGGTTCCACAATGCACCTGTGATTGAATCACAACCTGAAAATCAAAGAGAGATAATCAACTGCATGATTCGAATGGAGCGCCGGGGTGCCTATTTATTCTTTTCCCTCCATCCTCTCCAGAGACTTCTAGAACCTTTTTTGATCTTATCCCTCAAGTGACTTTATTAAATATTTTCCAAGTCACTTTATTAAATACAAGGTTATCTTTTAATATTATTTATTTAATTAAAATAATTAATTATTCGTCCTTGGACAACCATTAATTAAATTAATTAAATCGAACTGTCACCAAAAAATTTGGGGACATGACAGTCCACCCTTCCTGAAATTGCTTGTCCCCAAGCAATGGCTGAACCATGAACCAATCAGTCTTCCTGGATCCCAAATGTAAATCTGTGTATCATCCCAATCCTCATCATACTCCCGTGGAGAAATCATCAATACCAGTAGCTGAGAAACTGTATTCAACATACAAACAACTGACAACTCTAATGAAATTATCTGTAAACCAACTGTAGATGTCAGTAGAAGAAACCATTCTGCTGAACTCAAGCCAACTGAAACATCAACTCTATCAAAACTCAAGCCCCCGTCAGAATGACACTTGCACCCAACTGCACTGTAGATATGACAACAGCTATAGGTACCTGAATTACTACCAGCAAATCCAATCTCTGAAAAACTACTCCAGGCATGTCGATGCGGCAAGCCGAGTAACTTGCTACTACCAGTTTTAACTTCAAAAGATGGTGCCAATCCATCCCCTAATGGATGATAAGAAACTGGAGCCAATCTACATCTGCGTGAAATAAAATCTTCTACCTCTGTGTCAAAAGAGAAATGATGAGCGTACCCTACCGTATAAT
Source organism: Cupressus sempervirens (assembly GCA_028749045.1). Classification (NCBI taxonomy): domain Eukaryota; kingdom Viridiplantae; phylum Streptophyta; class Pinopsida; order Cupressales; family Cupressaceae; genus Cupressus; species Cupressus sempervirens. The sequence continues at coordinate 710,605,144 of CM053783.1, forward strand.
GCCGGTAAGAACCTCCAAATGCTGTTGCTAGCTCATCATCACTGAACTGGTAATCAATATATGGCTCCAATCTCTGACTCCGAGTGACTGTAGGCTGGATAGGATTCTGTGCATTCTGCTCAACAAACCCTTCCTCGAGATCCCTGTGAGGTAGCATAGTAGAAAGGACCCCTATAATCTTCTCAACCAATCTGCAAATAACACTAGTATCATGGATGAGAACACCTTCTGCAACTTTATACGGGTCCAAATGAACACATGCACTATCCAACAAATACTCCATGAACGGTTTAGTGCAGTAAAAATTATACGAGGAAGCATCAATATACTTCCCTGCACACCACAACTGATCCTCCTGTGAAGGTGGCATACCCCACTGTACCACACTATCAACTAACTGAGAAGAATTAATCTGGAAACTTGACTCTACCGGTATCCCAAACTCATTAAGACCAACTTCTTCCAAACCCTGAACATGTGTGTCAGTCTCAACAATAACCTCCTCAAAAACAACTGTAGGAGTGTACTTACCGTCATCTACCTCAATAGACAAATGAACTGGGTCTGGAGCTGGTTTTAACCGTAAATGCTCCAACTCCACAGTCACCTCCTTCAATTGAAACTGTGACTTCTGTAGATCTTGTCGTGTGTCCTCTAACACCTCAGTAGTCGCTATGAGCTCTTGGGAAAGCTCACTCACCTCCTCTTCACGATCCAAGAGGGCCTCATATGCTGTACTCCCCCACTCAACCAAGTGATCACGGTCGGCTACCAATCGTAAATAATCCTGCTTCAAAATATGAACAGCTTCACGCAAGGCATGAATCTCTGCCAAAGAAAAGTAACCACCGCTAGACTCATCTGTCATAGAAGAACCCCAACCAGTAACAACCAACAACTGACGAGCAGTATCAAAATGCTCACAAGCGATAGCAATGTCTCTCTCACTAACTTTCAACTGGCTAACCACATGATGGCTCTGGCTAGACTATCTTCTATAAACTCCCTCTGACACATTGACTGGAGGAATTTCTTCAAAGATACTGGTCTCTGGATTATTATCATCCATATTTTTTGAATCAACTTTAAAACTCATATCAACATCCAGAGTGTCAAAATCTGTAGTCCTGCTATCAAGCTCTTCTGTACCTAAAGAAACTGTCAAGGAAGCTGAATCTTCAAACTGTTCACTTCATTCTCCCGGATGTCATCAAGGTCAAAATGATCCTGGGACTCATCTGTACATGCTTCCAAATATGAAAAACCTTCAACACCTTTTAGCAAGGATGGTCGACTGGAAATATGAACCAAACCCAACAACGGTGCATAAAAACTAATACCAACATCGGATGTTCTGCTGGCACAAGGAAAGATAACACCATATATTCTGCTAATCAAATCCATGATAGTACTCAAACAATCATGGCTATCATAAAGTGCTAAAGATCTTTGGTTGACTGAATCCCAAATGCTGCTGAAACATTCCCGAATCCATATGCAAGAAACAACTGGTAACTCAAGCAAACTACTTACCTGAGTAATGTGACCAATACCAGCTAACTTCACATACCTATCTGCCATTGTCCTTGTATCCTGGATGTGAATGCAAGATGAACTCATAGCATTATCAGCTACCATAAATGATCTGTCAAATGTAGAAAGCTGAGTGCAAGATGAACTCAGCTCCATGTCGTGTTCATTCCCATGTCTCTCCCAGTCCTGTAATGCCAAAGTTGCTCGAGTGTCCTCAAGCTCGCAAGAAAGCTTGACAACTTCCTCCTCCTTCCTCCTCAAGGCATCTGAATAATCTTTGGTAAGGCTAAGAAGATAGTCACGGTCTGATAGAAGATGCAAATAGCTCAACTTCGTCGTTCCCATTCCTTCACCAATTGCATGTAAGTCACAACAAGAAGATTTTTCTTGAACTCCCTTATGTCTTCCTTGTAACTGAATCATCTGGATGTGCTCTTCTAACATCTCCCACACCCTGTCATGATGAGATAAAGAAGCCACAATACTATCTTTGCTCACCTTCAGCTGGCTGGACCAATCATGTGAAGTACCACCAATTTCATCCTCATGTGACGAAGCATCTAACTGAGCCTGGTATTCTCTGTCAGCAAAATCATAAATGCTCGATGTCTGCTCATTTCCACCAGGTATCTCATTATCATGAACAATGACATCTTCATCATCATCTGAACTCACTTCGCAGTAATCATTGCTTGTCGGACCCAAACTACCTTGAGTACATGAGACATCACCTTCGGGAAACTCGTATTCAACTGTCTCGACTTGAGTGTCAAGTTGACAGTTACTATCCATCAGTATAATGCCCTTCACCGCTTCTTCCTGTGACCGAACTGAAGCCTCTGACTGGTTGCACACTTGTTTCTCGAACTCCTCATTAAGGTTCCTAGTAGCATCTCTCATTGTATCAGTCAACGCTTTGTGAGAAGATTTGTCAAAATGAAATCCAGTTGATTTATTCACCTTAGCTGGGACGGACAGCCTGTCAAGCATACGGTGGTGTTTAACCAATAGTTCAGACATGTTATGTTTGATTTTTCTGAGCTCATCCTAAATGCCTGAATAGTCCTCCTTTCCATAATTATGATTATGAATATTCTGTCTATTACTTGTTCGAGATTGTGTCCTTGGTGACTTTGTGATGTACCTATACATCTTGGTTGAAGTAGAGTGCTGATCACTCATGTAAGTCGGTTCTCACCCCACAGGATGGCAAGAAACCGCTCTGATACCACTGAGATGACCGTAGCTATAAAGGTCACTAAATCCCAACAATGTACTGTGGCAATTCGTCAAATAATTTGCAAACAACCTTCGAATACCACAGTAATCATCCTGCTGACTCACTCTCTAGAATGGTATCGGATGAATGCTTTTGATTTTTAGTACTTAAACAAATAACATGCAAATGAAACAAACTGAGTTTGCCAAAATCAATTCATGAATTGCATTTATAGGTTCTGCAATCATAACAATCATAGCTTAAAAACAAATACCCAACTAGGCACCTGAAACGTTCGTTGGCATATTCACAAGCTGAGTCGAATTGGGCTTCCAAGCTCACCGCTATTATGCTTGATTGTCTTCAATCCGGCCCTTGCCCGCCTGCATATTATCCTGGTGATTTTTCTTTATAATCTCCGAATATGGACACTGGAAGTTTGGATGTCTTTGACCTGGTTGCCGAAATTCCACTAGTCCTGTGCGTTTCCTTTATAAATCCGAACCCTCATGGAGAACTTGTTATCCTGTTGCCGAAATCATTCCCTTCCGTATTTCTTTCCTGATGCGTGTGCAGTGTTAGACTTCAGATTTAAATGCTGGACTGGAGCAATTAAGGACTATGAGTTTCTGCACCGCTCTTGGATGTTCATTGGGTTCCTAGGTGCGTTGAAGTAGGGCCTGGAGTAGCTGCGCGGCAAACGACCCATGTTCGGCCTAGAATTCTCATGTTAAATTTCTGAACCCGATAGCTTGAATCTGAATTCGTTGCTTGCTGGTAAACCCGTGCTGACAATATGTGAATCTTACTCCGGTCTTCTCTTACCCACGTCACTGGCAGTGGCTTGAGACAGCGGTTATTACTGATGAATTTCCCAAATGCTGAAGCGATGGCCTGTAGTCGCATATACAATTCGCACTTTCCAGTTTCCTCAGACAATGACTGAAATGCGTGAGGGGAAAGGCATCTAGCATTGGCTGTTGCCGAGTTGAATCATTTTGATGGGCAATAGTGTTGTCTAATTAACCAATACTGGTCGTTCCAGAGGTAAATTTCTGGATCGATTCACAACACGCTGTAGGTGATCCGATGTGCCCAGACTATATCGAGTGCCCTTCTTCAACCTTTCACCTAGAGATAATGCCGGTACAGATCACAAGCTCACCTTTGATACTCATACGCTTTCAACTAAGGTCGGCCTGAATGATTTATGGCAGTGCTGTTGGAAGATTGACTAGGAGACTCGCCTTCTTTTCTAGATCTATTCAATGCTGCAACTGATCCTGTAAACCTTATGAATATATTATATCTTCGAATATCAATCCTCAGAAAGATCCTCCGAAATTGTTGGCCTTGAGCCCACAGATTCTGTCCCTGATGAAATGACTGAATGTCACCTCCAATCTGCAATAATTTGGATGATATTTCACACCCTCAAAATTGCGCACCAATTGAGAGTTATCGTTCTCAATGGCCAACTGTGACAATTGCAGAAACCCTAGGTTCCACAATGCACCTGTGATTGAATCACAACCTGAAAATCAAAGAGAGATAATCAACTGCATGATTCGAATGGAGCGCCGGGGTGCCTATTTATTCTTTTCCCTCCATCCTCTCCAGAGACTTCTAGAACCTTTTTTGATCTTATCCCTCAAGTGACTTTATTAAATATTTTCCAAGTCACTTTATTAAATACAAGGTTATCTTTTAATATTATTTATTTAATTAAAATAATTAATTAGTCATCCTTGGACAACCATTAATTAAATTAATTAAATCGAACTGTCACCAAAAAATTTGGGGACATGACATTAGCACTTTATATCTAACTCCATTAGAAAATAAGTAATAATTACTTACTAAACTCATAATTTGACAAAGCTTACATTTATGGAAATATAAGAACAATTTTAAGAAACCCTTTACATTTCATCAAACTTTGGCAAAAAAAAATTCATTAGCTACATGTTTGAAGTAAAAATCACCTAAAAATAGGCCAAAAACACATTATTAGGATGTTTTTATAGTTGACCATATAGGTTTGGTATCAAAAGATAAAGTAGACCTTATAAAGATATTAATTGTTTTCATTTAGTATTAGTGTGGGTGGGAAAAAAGTTGGAATATATTTTGAAATGATTTGAGCCATTTTAGAACTACATATTTTTTAGATCGCAACTTTTTCGTACACCATAATCCTATACATACCTTTTATCTTCATTCTCAACCTGTGAAAACATGGTTGACACATCTCCAATATTATAAGAGTTATAATTCATCAATATTTATAAGTCTACAAATGAATTATTTGACATATTTTCCATTCAGATGTGGAGGATATGGATAATATTGAATTGTTCCATTTTTTTCATTAGATGGAGCAATTGATCCTTTCCAATTTTGTTTTTATTTCATGTTGTAAGAAATTAGGGACAACAAGTTATGAAGGGATTTTTGGTATAATGGTATTAGGAGTATATCAAATTTGTCCTTGTCTCCCACCCTCTTCTAATTCAGCCTCTCAAACATGGTAGGAACATACTAGATTTTTCTATGTTACTTGTACAAATGAAATTTTACTATAATTCAAACCTTTGTTGTATTCAATCTATATAAATCTATATATTTATATTTGTATTCTTTCTCATTTGTGGTCTTCGATCATTGTTTATATGTATCAAAATATTTTTGCAAAACCCTATGTCTTATGTTTGCATGGCCCAAGGTATGGACCTCAAGATGATTTCTTGTTAGGTTGCTTGGATCAAAATGAGTTAGTTTTTGTCTCTTTAGTAGCTATTAACAAAACGGCTATGATCAAATATGATCATCAACTCTGTTGCATTTTTTATGTACAAGACATCCATCTTCAAGGTAGAGTGTAAGATGCAAAATAGAACAAGAGTACTTTATCATTACCTACTCCTAGAGAAGATATAGAAAAGACATTAATAAATAGTTTCAATACATTGGGATGGTCATGCTTATTGTAGGCTTTATTCTATCTTCTGGCACAACTTTATAGAGTAAGACACCACATAGACATTCATTTTTTGGTGTTGAGTTTCTCAATAAAGTCAAACCATCTATCTAAAATAGGGATTATCTTGTCTTGTGCTACCTAACCAAAAGATACCTCTATCAGAACCACCAAAACCATTTAGAATATAGACTTTTCAAGAGCCATTACATTAGGAGCATACATAATTTATGTATTATGCGAGTAGAGCCCGTTTTAAGGGATAAGAAATTGTGTAAATATATAAAATGAGGAATATAATTCAAAATATATAGTAGGAAAATTGAAAACAATTGCTCTAGAGGAGCAGGAGTCCCTACCTTCTGATTGGCTGAAACTTGTGTAATTATTTCCAAGCATGTGCTAGAGCATAAGCATGGTTAAGTATGTTCTTAAAAATATTAAATTTGTTCATGTCCAACTCAAATTTACAGTAGCAAAGACATGACCTATTTGTATTGCAAAAACCTTTTATTTGTTATATTAGAGGTGTGTATAAGCTATGTGTATTTACTAAAATCATATTTAAATGTTAGACAATGAAACATAAGCCATTATTCATATCAAAGTAGTTGTGCACATCAATTTTAATAATGTTATGAGCCTAACCTAAATAATGACATAGCCAAGATTTCCAAAAATAATTGGAGAAGCATTGCATGTTGTACTACTGAGAATATGGTTATCATACTAGTTACATGGTAGTTGCGTTGGTAGGGAAAGAAAATTTATTTTGTTATGGCTTTTCTTTGTCTAATTTCTCTAGGTATTTTTAATATTGATAGGCTAAAATGTTTGTGCAAGTGATATTTTAGAGATAACCAGACTCCAAAACAATGACCAATGAAATGCTTTCACTAGCTAAGGAAAAAGATTTGATGTTGGGTTCAATAGAAAGTCTTGAAGATGGTTGGGAAATGACTTTATGTTTTAACTTGTGTCTTCTACTTGTTCTGACTATGAGTCAAAATACTAGTCTGCAATTACTAGTGTAATTCATGAGGGTTACCAGATGCAACAATTTTCTTAGAAGGAAGGGCTCTTTGTAGATGTAACATCCAGTTAGGGATCATAATAAAATTAGAAAGTACACTTATTTCCTTCTTTGAACACATTCAAATCATGCATATCCAATATTTTACTAAAAATTTGTGAAGAAAAAGTGTGCCTACCCCTTGTAAGTATAGAAATTCTATGCAAAATTGATCAAAACATAGGTCTTTTATTAGTTGAAATAAACCTTCTTGATGATATTCTTTATTTAAGTACAAAAAAATGATAGAAAAGGGTTACAACATACTTACCACATAATTGATGGTATTTTTTGATAGATGTTTTTGCTGATTTCAAGAGATCGGTATACTATTCTTGCATAGGTTTTCATTTCAACCCTCAAAAAGAAAAATCCTAAGAGAAGAAGGAGATGATAAATCTAATATTTAACCTTCAAATTCTAAAATCTTCAATTATTCAATCATAAGTATAGAATCTTGAATAATTAGGACAAACTATTTGCAAGAACATTAGAGTAGAAAAACTAAACTTGAGTTGTAGATACAAACAAGAGGAAGGAACATAACTTCATCTAAGTTACCTATTGGCTATGCCTTTAACCATTCCTTGGTACAAGTGCTAGTTTACATTTTCAAGATGTAAACAATGAATCTGAAACTTTCTATAGCTCTTAGTACAATAGTGAGATATGTATGCATGCATTTATCAATTATGACATCAATGATATTATAAACAAACTAGTATTCCTTTTTTTTTGCACAACTATGTGAAATATAATTGGTATCCTTTATATTCTATTTGTCAGCATTGTTTATTATATCATTCTCATTTATGAATAATGTCTTTATTGTTGTTTCAGATTTGGCAATAGTTTAATGTTTTTGGTAGGGTGTTAACTAATTTCATAATTCCATTATAAATATAGGAAGTAAATGACCTAGTAATTGAAGTGCCTATAATGGCATTTGCCTCAACTCTCAAGAGCTCAAAAGTATCATTAGTAACTACAAGAGGATTGCAGGAAGTAACAATTTTACTCACCTCTAAAGGTGACATGTTTAAGGATGAAATTGGCTTAAATCTTTATCAATTTATTTATCATCATGTAGAAAACCGATTTGGACATATCATCCAAAGGGATTGGAGAAGACAACCAGATGATAAAAAGGAAGAACTCTTTAAAGATGTCATAAAAACATTTGGTAGTCCTAGTTTTAATAGAGATGTTATTCTAGATATTTCATGTAAGTACATTTACTCAAAAAGAGATAATCTAAGGTCAAAATTGGTAAAAAAACATGAAGTATCCACCTCCAGCTTGGATCACAGACCAAGTGACATGTGATGAATTATTAAAATATGCCAAGTTTAAGAGGAAGGTTGACGATGATCCAAATTATATGCAATCTAAAAAAGGACGTAATAGATGTCTTTGTGATACATGGATTACTATCGAAGCTCGTGTGTCAAAGATTGGATCTCATAAACTTGGATCTAGAGATATAATAGTGTTTGTGGTGGCTTGGTAAGTTAATATTTAATCTATTATATTTTTTATTTAAATAAAAAGTCATGTTAATTGTATTTAGTTAGTCATTGGACCTTATAAGTTTAGATTTCTTTGTTAACATAGATTCATCAATTTGAAAAAGAGAGTTCAGAGGAAGACTCAAAATATGTTATCTTACATGGTTTCGAAGGCATTCATCAATATTTGATTGAACGAGGGGAGAAATTAATAACTAGTGATCAATTTGATGTAAGTAATTAGTATATTTTATGACATGGATTAATTGAATCAGATATATTATTTTTTAATAATTAAATTGTGTTGTGTATAGGAAATTCAAAAGTCAAACTCGTTAACTAAATCATTTGGAAGTGACCATGAAGAGGAAATATATTCACATGATGCATTCAATAATCCTGAATTTGAGCATGCAACCATTGCTGAATCTCAAAGATTGAGAGACAAGAATAACAAGGAAGATGTTCAATGAAATGAATAATCTGAAACAACAATTCATCTAGTGCCTCATAGAAGGAGAAGAAAAAGGACAAGGATGGAAAAAAAAAAATAGAACATAACATAAATCATAGATTACATTTTGTAGGAATTTTCCTTTTACTTAGAAAAATAATGCATGTGCTATTTTTGGGCTATGCATCTACTAGTATTATTTGTGTATGCTTTGCTACATTTTGTTCTTGGAGATGCAAAAAACTCTATTTTATATGTATAAGGTAATGAAGTAGTAGTAATTTGTGGTGTTTAATTAAGAAAGTTCAATTGGTAATAGAGTCTTTGAACTCTTTGTATGTATCTTGTCTAATTTAGTTCTTTTTTACACATTTTTTTGTCAAATTCAAGGTTACTACATATTACAATAGATCTAGGTAATATTATTATTCATTTCTAATATTCTTTTGGCTTATTTTGTGGTTCTTAGTATTGCTTTCCATTTCTACTATAGGAAGTAAGTTGAATAGATTTCATGTCTTTTAGTTTCTCTTTAACACATTTTTATTTATGTTATAAATCATTTTGTTCATCTACCAAATGAGTTGGTGTTGATTGGTATATTCTACTTACAGATTCAGCAACATGAAATTCTACATGCAAATTTTCCATTTATTGCTGATATTATCTCTTTAAATATAGGTTGCACATATATATATATATATATATATATATATATACATGTATATATATATATACATGTATATATATATATATATGTATATATATATATACATGTATATATATATATACATGTATATATATATATACATGTATATATATATATACATGTATATATATATATGTATATATACATGTATATATATATATATGTATATATACATGTATATATATATACATGTATATATACATGTATATATATATACATGTATATATACATGTATATATACATATATATAGATATATACATATATATATATACATGTATATATACATATATATATATACATGTATATATACATATATATATACATGTATATATACATGTATATATACATGTATATATACATATATATATACATGTATATATACATATATATATATATATATATATATATATATATATATATATATATATATATAAGTTGTCATATCGTTTATGTTTGGATCTAGTTTCAAAGGTTAAAGATTGAACACTTTCATTTTTCAAAATACAAACTCTTTCTTTTAACCTATTTACTATTGTTGTTTCATGATGCTAATTGCTTCTTTCTTTAAGTGCAGGTTGAATGAATGATGATGTTGATTGTTTCATTTGTATTGATTATGTGTTTTTAAAGCTGGACTCGGTTCTTAAAAGGTATAATAGTAATGATTTGATACATCTTATTAAAATATCAAATTTTAATCTTTTCCTATTGCTAATCTTAGGTTTCTATATTAACATATATATCCTACATCCTATGCAGATATTTATAAATCTATATGTCTATCATTAAAACCTATATCTTCTTGTTTTAATTTGTTTTATTTAAGAAACAATATAAGAATGTAATGTTCTAGTGTGATTGCTAATACCCTTTTTAAGAGTTTGTTTGATCAGCTCTTGGTGAGATATTATCTTGGTTCAAAAGAAACTTGGCCATTAACGTGCTAAGTGGTTATTATACATTTTGTCAAGATGGTGGACTGCAACTACCCTATCAATGTGCTAAAGGTGAGTTAATAATGTTATTTCTCCAATTCTTTGATTTCATAGAATCTATTTTTAAGTATAAAGAATATCTCAGAATTTTTTGTTGAATGTCAAGGACCATTCTTACAACTTTTCACACTTTTGTTGGAGATGCTAAATGTTTATATGCCTTTGTTTCCATTTTTCTTAACTTTCTTTTCACTTAATCCAAACTATACAAGGCTGGCTTAATTAGTTTGAAAACTATGTTGTACTATAAATAATGTATTATAGTGTTATTTTTACAACTTCCAATACCTAAATACATATTTGATTTGTGGATGTAAGAAACCTATGAATTTTAATAAAGCACTATACTTTTTATCATTTGCACAATTAACTTAATCTTTATTCCTTACAATATATTTATTATAAAAGTACTACTTGTTAAAAATAAAGGGTTTTGAAAGGTATATCTTATTATCTTTTTGGCTTTCAATTTCTATAAATTAATGATGAATTTGATGGTACTTGAACTAGGAAGCTACTAGCATTAATCTGATGGAGGGTTGTGAAAGCATGTATTTTGATCTGATGTAGAAGACAATGCATCAGTATAGCTTTTCAAGATAGATGAGAAAAATAAATAAACCTCTTCATTAACAAAAATGGAGGTGTTAAAAAAAACTATGCTGATTTCATAGCCTCACTTCCTTGACAATCACTATAGAAATGTTATTTTATATTTCAAGTTTTTAGTTGTTGACAACAACCAAAAAAGATAGATATTCTTTAGTTACTAGTCAGTTCTTTTTCATTTCATTCATTCTTCTTATGTGAATATAATTCATATATAAATATCATGCATCAATTGAAATTTGAAACAATAATTTTCTAGATCCAAAATAAGGTGAGTATTAAAGTAGGTGGTGCTCAATTGGATGTAATCTTATCTACTTTTTTTGCCCTTATCAATTTAACTAAACAAATTGCATGTCAATATGTAACTTCAAAATCTATATATGGTGACTAAATGTAGTGAGTTTTTTAATGATATCATCAGATCTTCTCTTGCATCTCATATCAGAGAAAAAAATGCTTATGCTACCTCCAAAGATGGACTTAGAAGGGAGCTTGATGGTGTTCACAATGAGTTACAAGCCACATATCCCACTAAGATGGGCATTCACATCATTGGGGATTGTGGCATATTAGGTTGTAAAAATAGTGCAAGAATTTGAAGATCTTCGATTATAAAAGAGTGGCATCTCACTTTACATCTGAAGAAGATCTTTCCTTATGGTTTTCTTCAAAAGAATATGTATTTAAATCAAGGATATTTTTTACTACACCATTAAACAGTGTGGCAGGTGTATGGTCAGTTGAAGTACTTCACTATGATGCTATAGAGTAAAGAAATTCAATGTTATTATTCAATTATGGTCATCCCATATCCCTAATATACTTTTTTAGTTGTCGTGATGAGCTCCCATATCATTTTCTAAGAAATCAAGCATTGGAATAAATTAGTCAAAATGTTTTTTTTAGTTAAGTTAGTGTGTTATGTTACTTTGTTGAATATTGAAAATAATTATATTGAATATTTGTATTGATGTTTTCTACAAATGTTGGATGTTCAAATAATATCAATTTAAAATAATTTAGAAAAGATTTATTTAATAATGTCTCTAGAGTGATAATAAACACCTATCATCTCTCTAGAGATAATAGTTGGGATTAAAGAAATATTGTCTCCAAAGAGACAAATGTTAAATTGTCTCTTATAAGACAAAATTACTTTTGTTACATATTTTCTTATAAAGAAAATATTTAAAGACCCTTGGTTAAAGACAAAATTTTCCACGATACAAAACTTTTTCGTTTTCTAAGATTAAGACAATTGATCAATAAATTGTCTCAAAGAATGTGCAACAATAAAACCAAGTATATAATATAGAACCCTCCCACTATCCCTCTAGATTTACTACTTTATTCATATTTCACATATGTTCTTTGACTATGGTGTATTCCAGATTTTTCTTATCATATCTATGTATAATTATGGATTATTTCTAGACCTCTATAAATAGATGGAGATGCAACACATGTATTTATCATTCAAAGAAGTAATAATAAAAATCATTCTCATTTTTAGTTTTCTCTGTCCCTACCCACCATGATTTTATTATCAAAATTTTGGATCACACTCTCTAATCCATCAATAGGATGGTAGAGTCAAGAATATGAAAATACAGAAATATGTGCAAACCAACCTCTCCTAAATGAAACATAAAGGCCAAAAGAAAAAGAGAAGCATGCCAAATGAGGAGGAAAGGAAAATAGATAAAAGATAAAAATTAGGAAGAAAGAAAAAATAAATAATTAGACATACTAAAGAAATGTGACTAAAAGAAAAATTAAAGACATGATGCCAACCCATTGCCTAACTCTAGAAAAACTAACCAAAGACAAACACAAAAACTAATAAAAAAGAGTAATTTATTGAAATAGAACAATGGAAAAAAATTAAAATGAAAAAAAGACACACACACATGCACAACACAGAAACTCATAAGAGAAAAAAATAAAATTAAACTAAATCAATTTAGAAAAATAAAGATGATTATATATATATACCCCACAACAGAGACACAAATATAAGATAAAATAAAGAATTAACTTAAAACTAATTAAATATTAAGATAACAATGGATGTGTACACATACATATATATATACATTATTGATTGATGGAAGTATAAACATGATAACAACATACTAAGATGAGGGGTGTTGAATCACAATGTTAAAGACTTTCACCTTTTATCAGTTAATTCACACATTCACCAGTTGTCTTATGCATGTAAAACATGTAAAAGAAAACTTGATGTAACATGTAGATCTAATCTATCATATGCATGAAAATAAAAACATAACACAATATTTTTTACCTAGAAACCCTCCAAGGTGAAGGTAAAAGTTGGGCTAAGATGACACCCATAGATCTATACTAATGTAATAATAAAGTTAATTTGCTAGGGTTACAATATTTTACCATAATATATGATCTACCTTGTCAGGGTTCTGCCCTGCTAAAAGATTTTGAGACTATTAGGTCTCACCTTGTTACATGATTTAACACTTACAATAAATTAAGGACTCTATTTAAAGATTTACAAAGATCTATTAAGACCACTATATTACAAGATTTACTCTAATTCAAGTTGACTAGAACTAATTAAGTACCCGACTCTTGGTATGCATTGCAAGCTGATTTCAAATCTTCTCTTTGCAAACTGATCCTCCCTTTAATCTGA